>JAIPRM010004944.1:0-21650 GCA_025469315.1 Stegophylla sp. TES_Ste_2020 | reverse complement strand
AAAATAAAAATTTAGGTAACTGATTTTTTTTCATAAATGTTAGTTTTATCATGTATGTACAATGTACATATTTAATTAACGTAAAAATAATATAAAATAAAATTATTGAATTTATTTATTTACTAAAAAAATGTTTTCCTCTAAATAGCGGACAAAATTTCGGCGACCGAGAGTGTCCGCTATTCAGAGGTTTCACTGTATATTATTTCAATTAATGAACTTTGGAGAGGTTATGATAAAACTGGAATATCCGAAATTTTTCAGTATATTTTCGATAAAAGATCATAGTATAATGTATGATCAATTCGCGCAACCAAAATGTTCCTACTTTATTGTGTATACAGAGAAAAAACCTGCGCGAGTGCGGGCTTTACTTTTCGAGTGTTCCGCTTTGGCCACGTGGACACTTTATCTCCGTTTGGTAGATCTGGAGAAAAACAAAAGCGAATTTCTCCTATCAAACACGATATAATTAAGATTATCGAGATAAAGAGTGTAGTACGTATTCGGTATATAATTTACCATCTGTCGTTTTAACCGTTAAAACGTTATTAGTCTCACGTCAACTGTGTTCTTATCCCGCGAAATTTGTACGTTTACGCGTTTTGCTGAAACGTCGCGATTTATCGAACACGCCGTACTTTGTTTTAAGCTCAGAAAACCGACGCGGAAACGCTCGAGTATTTCGCCTTGTTGACGTTTGAAGGGATTAATATTTAAATGTTGAAAATATTGACAAATTTTGAACATTTTACATTTTGGCATTGACTTATTATAATATACATTTTGTTTTTCTGTTATTTTATGAGGTTATATTTCTCCTCAATGGCGGCGCGCACAATTTTTTTTTTTTTTTTATGGGACGGCAATATTTATTTTAACCATAACCACCCGCCCAATTATTTATACATAAAATTTTGGCGTTCCCAAAAATTACTTTTGCCTCTAAAAATAAGGAGAAATTTGATAGGACAGTTATAATTAACTCAATGTATTTACTTTTGTCTCTCAAAATAATGTGCTTACAAAATATTTATTACCAACTTAAACTATCTAAAACCCTAATTATTTATGAATCATAAAATTCAAGCCATCTTGGTACCGCCCCCTCACCAATTTTAAATTTGGGACATATGTCCCAAAAACACTCTGTCGCGCCGCCACTGTTTCTCCTCATCAATACCGAAAAACCGGTAGCATCCCGACGACGACCGTTATGTGTGCGAATGCATTACGAGGTCGTTTTGCCACGTGGTGAATAAAAACATTCCCCTTCCCACCCCTCTTTTACCGGTATATCCCGACGATCAGGACACGGCGGAGCGAGATGAAAAGGAGAAATATTTTTGATACAGCAGAGCCGTATTATAGTCGTTTGAGGTTTATGGCGCGAAGAATATTATAACCGAAAATGCGCTCTGTACCGTTGGACGTCGTCGCGGGGGAGAGGGGATTGTTCTGTACACACACACACAATTGCGTATGTGTATATGTATATGGTTTGACACGCAATTAATATTACACTCGTAATTGTATGTCTATATTTTACAATAATGCCGAGGCTTAATAATGCAGCGGGTGTTTGCGAGCGAATTTTAATCGAAAGGACAGTCAAACGCAGAATGCACAAAAGCGAGCGGAGCCGGTTAAACGTATATTATAATCGCGTCGCTCAAACGAACTGACCGAGAAATTAACAGGCACAAGTCGCACCTCCGGCGGGATACTCTCGGTACGCGTGTTAAGCGTGAGTCGACCATATTTTGGAAATTCCGACACAGAACACAAGAAACGTTCAGCCCGAGAATATCGACTTGGACACATCACGAGAATATCCTAACACTTTTTAAGATACACAATTGTACATGAAACTATTGTTTTACGTATAAGCCAAACTTAATTTTGACATTTTGGTCACGTCATAATAAATTTAACATAAATGTTTATACAGAATATTTTTTTCATCAGACAAAAGTTTCTCTAATTTTATAAATTTATTTTAAGTCGATATTTTCCGAAGAATTACAATAACATGTTATAGTACTTTACATCGAAATCAATGCTTAAACTGTGCATTGAGTTCGAAAAATTTAAAGACGTTTGGAGAAAATATGAAAAATTATCAAAAACTTTCTCATTTAATGAATAGAAATCGGAGTTGAAATCATTTGCTTGATGTAATTTCACCATCACTTAATTAGCCCACCCCCTCCCCGTACATTGTCTCGGATCCCCCCGGTAGGAAACCACTGTTATAATACGGCACATATACATATACAGCGTGTATGTATACACTTCCGTTGGAAACGAATCGAGTAAATACGATAATTTTAAGCGCGAAATGAGAGAACGAATACAAATTGTTTTCCGTCAAATCCGCTCACTTTAAAAACAGGTGGGTAAACACGCGTAAAGTGGTTGATAGTAAATTATACATAGTATATACAGTTTTTATTTACCGCGCCGCCGCCGTTCAGTATAATACAGTCGTTTGGGGTTCGCGATGCAAAAACGTATTTTCGACCGTTTAAATGGTGTTCATACATATATTATAACGGGCACGTGTTGGTTCGGCGGAGCGAGCGGTGCAAATGATTCGAAAAAGTTGAATATACAAAATGGAGGATGGGGGTGGGAGAGAAACATCGTTTTTAATCCACTCTGCGCCAGGCGGCAGTCGTGCGCACACGTGTATATATATACACATATATTATGCTCGTGCGTATTATACGAACGCGATATATGATAGGGTTGAAAAATGTATATTCTTTTTGTCCACATTTGTGACACTGACTGAAGGCGTCACCGGAACGAATGTTTCGAAATACAAATTGAATTTATTTATGCACACATATATATGTGTGTGTGTGTGTGTGTGTATAAGTTTAGTTTTATTTCATTTGTTTACGATCCGATTTATCGTTCTCTTTCTCTCTCTCTCTCTCTCTCTCGCGTAATCATGTCAATGAGGTGGGTGGGGATGCTATGGGAAAGGGTACGGTACCGGTGCTGGTAGGAGGGAGGGGGTGGCCCACAGGACGGAGCCATTTATAACGACACACGCACACACGCCGCCGCCGGATTGACGGTGAAAAATTGGCTACGTATATCGAATTCGTATCAGATATAAAACGTATCCGGCCGGAGGGGGCGTAAGCGCGGCGGGGGAAAAAAATAGGATATTAATAAAACGACATTGGAAATCGGTAAAGTCGGAAGTGATGTACACTCGACGGGCGTGGGTCATAAAAAGGTAAAAATCATAATACGATATAACACGTGCGATATTATTGTTATATATAGTAGTTCGCGAGTCTATTTTATTAGCGTGCATTCCCGTCCATAGGCACATTTTTTAGGATCATAAATTATCGTAAAAAGTACCTGTACAATATTATTAATACGAATGATATCGTTTTAAAATATTATAATAACATAATAATTGTAGTCGATAATAGTCATTGATCTTTAGCAGTGCTTGACTTAGGGGTGGACGTGGAGGGACGGAGTATCCCTTCTATTTTTTTAAAATATTTTTACCGTCTAATTTTTAAAAAATCACCCACGGGTATAGGAGAAATTCAAATTTTGGCGGACGTTAATTTTTTTTTAAGCTTATGCGTCCCTCTTCTAATTTTTTTCCAATTCAAACACTGATCTTTAGTTGATCCTTAATATCATATATACTATTGTGAAATCGTACAAGTAGGCCAAAAAAATAAAGCCTTTTTTCATGTTCCGCTTAGTTATGGAAATTATGTCAAAGAGAGAGTCTAATATGCGGCCAGCCCAAGTCTAGTAAAAAACTGATTAATTTTTATTTAATACATCATGTTTTACCGATTTGTTTGTGTTAATAAATACTATGATTATGGATGTATAGTAATACCTATTCTGTTTAGTTTTATCTCAGTTTTAATGTTAAGTCAATAAAAAAATATTATATAAAATAGGAATACATCATATAATCTATCTATACTATTATATAAAATTGTAAGGGTTTTTCTACGACCGCGCTAACCGAGAAAACTACTGAACCGATTTGGCTAAAATTTTTTACTGTTATACCCGACACTCTGCTGAAGGTTTTAGTACCACTTTTGTCAATAAAAAAATAGTATAAAGTTCATAAGAAATTAAAAACAATTGTACCTATATTATATACATACTAGCCGACCCGCCCGCGCCACAGCTTCGCCCGTGATTGGTATAAACCTTCATAAAAATAATCAAAAAGTATATTTTATTAAACTAAGCACAAATTATGCTCGTAATGGGCGTAGTGTGCCACGTGGTGTGTGCTGATGCTAGTGCGTAACCTTTACGATCGTATAGCGGTGTGCGGAAAACGCGGAATTGGTTCCCGGGTCAAATAAAGTGTACGAATTGGTTCCCATATAAAATTGAATCAAAAACAGATTCCAAAATGAACTAACGGGAAATATTGAGCGTTGGACTTGTGAAAATTTTGGCGTTTCATTACCAAAGTATCCCCACGTTGTACAAAAAGTCTAGGCGTGTATATAGATGAAGCAGAGCGAAGTGACGAGTGCCAAAATACGCACAGAATCTACTGATAGTCATAAATGGGGAAATATTATTTTTTATTATTAAAATATTTCTTATATGAGATGGAAATTGTTGCTGGTTGAATATATCATAATAATTTGAAAATTTAATTTAACATTGTTGTAGTACCATGAAATCTTGCAGGAACCAATTCGTATGTTACCTGTAGACAACTCGGGAACCAATTCGACAAAAGGGAACCAACTCGTAGTCGTCCCGGTGTGCGTAGCAAAGAAAGACCACACTCGACGGCTACCAAGCTACTGTGGTAAAATCCTTACAATTTTATATAATAGTAACGTTTGTGTGTTGTTGGCATGGATATCCAAACGCAATGCAATTTGACGAATAGAAAGGTCAGGTTGCAGGTAGCAGTAAACCCGCAGGCGGCCGCCGTGCCACACAATATATATGTATATAATATAGGTACAATAATTGTTTTTGATTTTTTATTGACAAAAGTGGTACTAAAACCTTCGGCAGAGTGTCGGGTATAACAGTAAAAAATTTTAGCCAAATCGGTTCAGTAGTTTTCTCGGTTAGCTCGTAGAAAACCCCTAACAATTTTTATATAACAGTATAGATATATTGTGTGGCACGGCGGCCTGCGGGTTTACTGCTACCTGCAACCTGACCTTCCTATTCGTCAAATTCCATTGCGTTTGATATCCATGCCAACAACACACAAACGTTACTATTATATAAAATCGTAAGGGTTTTACCACTGAGCTTGGTAGCCGTCGAGTGTGGTGGTCCTTCTTTGCTACGCACACCGCTATACGATCGTAAAGGTTACGCACTAGCATCAGCACACACCACGTGGCACACTACGCGCATTACGAGCATAATTTGTGCTTAGTTTAATAAAATATACTTTTTGATTATTTTTATGAAGGTTTATACCAATCACGGGCGTAGCTGTGACGGGTCGGCTAGTATTAACTATATTTGTACAATAATACACTCTTGCAAAAAAAAAAAAAAAAAAAAACTTTCCTAAATATCTTTAAATCGGAGAATTGATAATTAATTATTAAATAATATAAACCTACAATGATATCGTTAAAAGCTATATTGAACCAAAATATAATATTTTATCAATTTTCTTTACTCCAATATAATGGTCCATAGTAGACAGCTGTTACTATTCCAGTAGAAAATTATTATTCCATAATTTACTACAGGAACCAAATAAACCTATAAATAAACAATTGATATTCAAGATTCCCCATTTCCACAGACCACAGAGCTCCAGTTTTATAATATGATTGTTCAATGGTTCTCCAAATTCGGTAAATATTTCAACGTTTTCTGTTATTAATATTTTTTTTCAAAACTCTCAAATGGTGCATTTGTAACACTCGTACCCTCCCTGCGGGCGCCCCCAATGTGTTTGGAGTTTTATCCCTTCTCCCATTTTGATATTCCTATAGTCACATGTAATGCGCGCGCGCGCGCGCGTGTGTGTAATATAATACGATCATACTATTATTATTACTGTGTGTGAGTGTTGGATAAATTGACAGAAACCGTTTTTACTCCAACACTACGCAGCTTTAGTTTTCAAGCGATTCCCATTCGATATACAAACAAGCATTAATGTCCAGAATTACAATGTTTGTAAAAAAAAAAAAAAACACGAATCAATTTAAAAATCGTCAATTATTCAAATTAACGTAACATTATTATTATTATGTACATAATATAATATTACAATGCTATTGGCTTTTGTCATTATATTTTATTATTATTTTTATCGTAATCTCTTACTCTGTTATTTATTATTTGTATTGTGTCATGGATTGTTACATTGTTGTAAATTAGCAATAATTCATTCGAGAACAGCGAATGAACACGCTGGGGGGTCGGGCGGGGGGACTTTATTCTCGCTCTCCGTGAAATTTCCGTTTTTCCTTTGCTCCGGCTAAATAATAATAATAATAATAATAATAATAATAAAATATACGCAGTTCGCGCATTTATCTACTGGGGGCAAAAAATAAATAAAATAAAACTTTTAAAATACACTATAAGTCAATTATTGCGAAGTTTTTAGTCGCCAAACGCGAGCAAATGTTATAATATATTTTATTATAATGAAATTTAGTTTACATTCTTTACCGCGCTGTTGCTGCTGCTGTGGCACGTGATAAACACATTACACGTGTTTCTCATTTGAATACAAACAAAACGAAGGCTGCAAAATTAATATGTGCAATATTCGAAGAATTCCGAACAAACGACTCTGCGGCGTCTTTTTATATATACCACAAGGAGTTTTGGCTTTTTTTTTTTTTTTTTTGAGTTTTCGCACTTATATTCGGTACGAATACGAAATAATTCCATTCGGCGGTCGCGACGGCGAGGGGGAGGGAGGAGGGGAAATAAATACAAGATTATAATCAAACGAACATTTCAATGATAACGTTTCGTGAAAACGCAGACGATTATCACCGAAACACGTCTAAACGTCGTTACACGAGTGCACCCTCAAAATATCCTCTGCTTAAAAATGTCCCCGCTAGAAATATTCCATATTTATGTTAATTTTAAATTATTTGAACTAATGATCTACGTCCAGAGAACATTATTTCCAATGATTTTATGTTTTTATAATTTTTGTATATTGGCGAAAATCGTCGATGAAGTTTTTAAGAATTTTTCGCAGTAAAAATTAAAAAACATTTTTTTTTCGAGTTTTAGTTTATTGGCTTCCTGAGAAGTCAAAATTATGAACGTAAAAGTCTTTTTGCCTATAAATGTATTATATTCTCAACTATGAACGTCTGACTATACTTAATTATTGAAAGAGTATAGCGTACAATATATATATATATATTTATTTTTCTATTAATTATAATATAGGGCTAGTGACTTACAGCTCTAAAAAATCCATAGTATATGCATGCATTTATGCTCTAAAAATGTACGAAATATGCAAAAACGCTTAAATAATTTCTGATAAAACATTAATTTTAGTGTAAAAACTCAAAATATTTAAAAACTGTATTTAATTATATATTATAATATGTATTATATTAGGTATTAATTTTTCATCTATTATTTATGAAATTTCTTTCTTTTTTTTTTTTTAATCTTTATTCTTTTTAAGGTTACATTTAAAAAAATCAAATATCAAAATATAATATTTAATCTCTTCTGTCATCCGAGGAAAATTTTTCCAATATTAATAAAATTCGAATTAAATATTGAAAAATATGTGAAATATGCACTTAAAATTCAAATTTAACCGAAAAAATGCAAATCAAAGAAAACTGCATACAACTCCTGGTGTTATGAAACGCAATTTTTCATTACTTACCGATGTTTTGAATGATTTTTGAAAAACATGCCAACTTCTATTATTCCCTAGCACTAAATTTACAAAACAAAATATGTATACTAAGTTCGAAAATTTTTCATTTGCATAAATATTTTTGATACAATTATTATAAACTCTTTAAATTTACTCATCAACTTTAAAGCAAAATACACCGTTTGGAAACCTATTTTACTATTAATATAATTGTGTGATAATTCTAGAGATTTTATTTTTTGTGTAAAACTGGAAACATAATAGAAAAAGGAATTATTTAAAAGAAGGGATGTTTTTTGAATTGGGCGTATTTTCGACGCACGCGATATTTTTAGGGGAACCCATTTTATTACGCTCATATTAATATTTTATATGATATGCTTGTGACGATGACGGGGCACAATGCGAAATCTCCTTTGAAATTCGCGTCGCGTAATAACATCATAACATAATAATTATATATGCAGTACAGCGATACACTTAACGGCAAATACACGTCATGTTGTAAAATATATTTATATATAATATAATAGTTTACACGTCGAATACGAACATAATGTTATAATTATTATAATGTTTAATTAGCAAAAGCGGAGTGTAAAACGTGCGTTAAAGTAATGTTGTGCGTTTTCTTTTTTCCCCCTAATATTAAAACCCATTACGGCGGCGTAACCATGAACATCTCGTGATAACGAAAATTAATAATTAATGGTGTAACGCGCGCGTTTTAACGCAATTATAATTTTGAAAAAAAAAAAAAAATAACAATATTAAAACTAACGCCGCCGACGAACTACGTATACCTCGAGATAATAACACTATTATTTCAATAAGCTCGGCAGAGAAATGATAAGTACGATTCATTAAAAATATATTATAATCAGTGTTGTGTATTATTAATATAGATACCTACACTAGAAAACGGCCGAAAATGCTCTTATAAACGGGCACTTAATTTATTATATTTTTAAAATATGCAAAATCATAATAGCTCCTCTGACTTAATAGAAAAAAAAATAAATACAATTTTGAATTATCGATAAAACCGTTAATAATTAACGGTTATTATTGTTTAGCTTTATGAACCGAAAAGTGTTTTTACAGCAAATATTAATAAAGACCTATATTCGATGTCAATGAGCAAAAATGGTTAAGGAGAACAAATGAGGAACTGAAGAATTTGTGTTCAAAAGAGAACATAGTGCAATCTGTTAGGAGCTCAAGACTTGCTTGGGCTGGGCATGCGTGGAGAGCTGACGGGTTTCTTATAAAGATAGTTATGGTGAATCAAATAGATCGGAAAAGATCAAGGGGATGTCCAAGGCAAAGTTGGCTAGATGTGGTTAGAAAAGAGGTCTAAAGGAGTTGAAACCGGACTGGAAGGGAAACATGGATTTACCTTACGCGAGAGAATTATGGGGCGATTCGATTTTAGAAACAAAGAGCCTAAGTGACGCGTAAAAGCTAATAAAAATAAATGAAAAATAATGATAATCTATGTATATATTAAATATTTATGTACGAAGAACGTATTACACACATATTATACAGTATTATTTTTAATAACGCGATTTTCGACCAGAAATAAACCACCAATGGGATTTTTTTGACGTCGATTTGTCGACGTGATAGTCCCGAATGGAATTTTTAGCCGTACCACGTGCCTTGTTTAAGGGGGGGGGGTAAGGGATCGACTGTCGAGCGAACGCGGGTCCCGACAAAGGGACTACAAGAGGAATACATATCTACGCGTGCAGAAACATAAATAATACCAGTCATTAATTACACGGCAGAGGACTTGTTTATTTCGTTCTCTCTTTCTCTTTCTCTTTCTCTTCGTTTTACATACAGACAGCACTCTAATTGTGTTAATTTTGTTACCGTACGTTAACGACGTGCACTAACTACGAAATAACTGGTTAATACACAGTTACGAGGGGGACGCGACGTTGGACCTACACAACCGGTGAGCCGACAGGAAATTGAGCAGACGGCCAATTTAAATATGGATTTAACAAATAATAGTCCTTGAGGTTTATTTTTCATTGCTACAGTTAATAAAATATCACTAATTTAATTATTTATTGGATATTATAAGTTAGTCTATGAATACAATAGTAATTGGAATAATATTATGTGAACTTATTTGATATTTTTCATTTTAAAACAATAATTTCGTTGATAAAGATAGATAATAATATACGTATATCTAAAGTCGAATATACTTTCACTCATTTTATTGTAGTTTAATAACAGAAGATCCACATTTGGAAAGGATAAGATTTAATAATATTAGGGAAAACTAATCGCGTAAACACATTTCTCCTTAACGGCCGTCGGTTCATCGTCCCAGTTCTCGTTACGCTTTACCGGGGTCCGACTTAGGGGATGATTGAGGCGAGAGAGTAACGGCGTACCTGAGCGTATTTATCGAGGTTCCTAAATAAGAAATGTCTCGTCGAAATCTTAAAATCAAAGTGGTGTACACCACGTATTCATTTGAAACATGAAAACAGTCAGATCTGAAAGTTTAGTTATTTATTACGATTCAATGTAAAGAATAAACATCCGTTACACTGTTTTTACAGTATTATCAATCTAACACGTTTATTCATAGTTTACTCTCTATACAAACAAATCAATATTTGCATTAATGGCTATCGAAAACTTTATTACATATTATACTTTTTCAACATTTATATAATATCTATGTTCATGTGGATTTTAAATAAACCCATTGAGCTGCTATTTTCGTTGTTTTTGTCCTAAATATAACATCGAAATACTTTTTACTCCACTTTCATGTAATATTTTTCGAAGAAGTGAAATAATATGTCAATTTTTTCTTACAACAATGCGAACACTGAAAATATGTCGCGAGACGCGACTTGGACTTCTAGATTTTGATTTTAGGAGTGTACTTGGCCTGGTTGAAAAAATAATGATTTTATTGAAAAATAAGTAATACTTGTTTGAGTTATATCTATTTTTAAATTATTAATTGGTATACTTACAATTATATATATATATATTCTGAAATATACACATTATTTATGAATATATATATATATATATATATTTTAAGGCCTTTTCAGAAAAATGTTCATCAAAGACATTTTTTTTTTTTTTTTACTAAGACTTTTAGAATACCGAAGATTCTATTGGTTCAAGATGATCGATATTTTCGTTTTTAATTATTATTTATAGAACCAATTTTAGCCACTATTGTTAAAAATATTGGAATCGTCTGGTCTGAAGAAAGTTATTTCCTAATGTAATTTTGAATTTTGTGAACTGTAGCAGCTGAAAATTTCCCGTATTCGAATGAATATTATTCCGAATCGCACTAAAAAAAAAAAAAACTCTCAAATTATATTCAATTCTAAAATCTATTGATTCGTTGTAAGCGTTTTACCTTAGAACTTCAACAAACCTTTTAGTTTTCTTTGTAAACACAATTTATTTATGTTTCAAATTTAATTGAGAAATTTTCTCGGTGATTCACAGTAGAGTATTTTTTTCAAGCGTTACGAAAAACTACCGAATATTTTCGAATGAAATCGGCAAAAAAATAATACGTCGTAACTGGACAAAGATTTCGTGGAACATTCCAGACCGAACTCGAGCTCAAACGGATACATACCTGAAACAAAACGAAAAATATATATAAATACGTTTAAAACCAATAATTATTATTGATACGCGCTTGAACGTTTACGATAATATTATTGCCAGTGAGATCACAACACGGAGAAGGATATTTGTTTTCACTATTATTGTTTACTCGGAATATCCTTTTGTAATTTGATGGAATTTGGAGTATTTAAACGAAAAATCAGGTAATTTTTGGCTTAGAAATTTTTAACTCTCGTTGTATAGTAAAAAGTCAAACTATTAATATTTCGTAAATCGAACGAAATACCGAAATTAACACTGTGTGATCAGTTTACGTTGGAATTTCGAAAAAAAAAAAAAAAAAAAAAACGAAGTTAAGGGCTGAACACAATACATTGTAAAAGCCCTGGGCCCGAAAGTTTTCCAGTTGCAGGGCTGAGGCGCGCGTTACCGTCCGCGTTTAGATCACGAAATAAAAATACCCGCCGCGTAGAACAAACAACACAATACGCGATGATCGATCGTTAAATAATAATATTATTATCAAAAAGAGTCTGTCCCGCATTGTGTTATAAGCTCGTCTATTGTTTTCGTTACCCGCCCCTCCCCCGTACACCGAGATAATATAGTAGCAGTATAATTTTCATATCCTCCAGCGTCGTCGTGGCGAGTGGAGGGGGGAAGGAGAAAACTCGACAGCCGACTTTATTTATATTATATATATATATATATATATATGTATTTATATACACAATATATACATATTGTGTTCGAATAGAGGTCCCGTCGTATTATAATAAGCAAGTTTCATATTATTATTAATATTATTTTATAGTCGTTTTTTTTTTTTTTATTATTATTATTTTCTATCGGCAGGTAAAGTACGATTAATATTATTTTCACAATTAAACATCTCATTTTCTCCCGACAGGATTGCGCGTGTCCGTCAACCTTGATCGATGGGTATTACTACTCTCAGGGAATAATATTATCACAGAGTACAATACGCGTATTTTTTTTTTTTTTTTGTATTCTCCATCTCCTCGCCTGTCCAAACACTGATGTGCCGATTACTTTTCACGTTTTCCCCCCTTTTTTTTGGGGGGGGGAGGGGGCTTGAGATTATTTAACTCGAACAATATACCACTCTTCCGGCAGCATAATCGGTCGGTCAAACGTTCTAATAATCGGCCGAGGTAAAAGAACGAAAATAATAACTCAAAATGATAAGCCTGTGGTTCCCAATCGGTTTTAGTTGCACGGCTTCCTGTAAATTTTGCACAAGACATTTTGAGGCCCACTAATTAGACGTAATACATAATACAGTTACATGACGTATTAAAATATTGACGTCTCATATTGTGTCAATCAAAAGGAAAGCAATCTGTATGAGAACTAAGAACAATTTAATAAAAAAAATAACTTTTTATAGAAGAATTTAAGTGTTTATTTTTTTTCTCGCCAATTCGGTGAAAACTTTTGTATATAGAAATAATTATCCAAAAGCTTCGATTCAACACTTTTTGATTCAAAATTTGGCTTTAGATTTTATACTTGGCATTTTTCAAAATGCTCATTATTTCAAAGGGTTGACATTTTTTTGCTTGGTCATTGTTGGACCTAATGTAGGTCATTGGTACTGTGGTAACCATTGTTGTGTTAACTAATGTTGGCATACAATTTATATAAACACTACTAAGAATCGTTTTATTGAAGCGTCATTTGTCGTTTCTTTAAATTTCAATAAACCCGTCAAGAATATCCCAACCAGAAAGCGAAGTATATCCTGTATGGTTCGAAGTGTGTCCAGCCAGAATGAAGTCGAAAAATTGTACGGGATTGTTGAAATTTCTTACCTGTCACGATAGAATCAATATCAGGATTACGTTTCGTCATGTTTAATCTCAAATCACCCTCGATATTTAATTTATTTCAATAATTATTGTTTTTCCAAAAAAAAAAAACTTAAGTTGAAAAGGCTCGTTTACATATAAATAAGTAATCGAAAAGCCCGTCGAATAGCTCAGTACAATATTCCCAATAGCCGCATAATCCTTCTGGACACGTGGCCAAAACGGAGCCAAATTTGTGGTTTTAAAAAACGATTTAAACGCCTACTGATGGCGTGATGTCATAATGACTCTTAGTCGATGAAATTTTCAATTTATTTCGGTAATCTTCTGAATTTTTCCAATAAAATTTAGTGTGTTTTGATAAATCGTAAAAATACCGATGTTCGTGTCAAGCGGGGCTAATTTGAATTTCGACCAGTGTCCGCGGTCCAGTACCACGTTGCTCGCGACCCACAGGTTGAGAACCACTGAGATAAGCGATCGAAACGGAATAATTATTCGTGTTATCACGCGATTATGCGCGGTGTTTAATCGTCTTGTGTTGTACGAGGAGAAAAAAAAAACCGTGTCAAAGGTCATAGTGTGAGTATAAATAGGTCATTACAATAATAATAATAATAATAATAATAAAAGCATCCGCTGATTGCACGTCAAACAAACCGCACCACGTTATTAGATCCGTCGTCGCTATTATATCGCGCTCTCGTAGCCGTATCAATTTATTAATAATACACAATAATTATTATTAACAAGCCACTTGTTAGCGGCATCTGCAAGGACGTTATTCACAAACGTAGCTACACACTTTAATCAGGGATTCTCTAATCGTAAATAACCTAATATCCTTTGATAATAATAATTGATAATTTTAGATCCCGCAAAAAATTCACCCGAAAAATAAAACGTAACCACGAGAGAAATTAAACCCGAAAAAATAACCCCATGTGTTTATAATAAGGGTTCGGACTGAAGGGCTCGAATCAATGCCCATCACCAGGGAGATTAAACCCAACACCGGATTTTTGTTATAGATAACATAATATAACACTATAAGTGTTATGTTTAGTATGTTATATCTAGGGCTGGGAAGTTGATGCATTTTGTATTTTTTGTTTTTTTTGAATGTGCTAGACAATGCTCTCCTGGCCACAGATGTGTTTCATTAACATGTGGATCTGAATAACTAATTTTTATTTCGCATTTTTTTGCATGTTTTGGTGTTTATTACTTTTTAAGTCATTTTTGAAATTTTAAGGTCATTTTCCAACATTTTTAATCATTTTTACAGATTTCACACTAGTTTACTTTTTTTTGTTTCTTGCTGACCATTACGCCGATAACTTAAAACTAACATTAGTACCTATCCGATTTTATCTTGCCAATTACATTCGCCGTTGTCGTGTTGTATTCATTATTATTATATAACCAGCAGAAATTAATAGAATTAGATATTAAATTAAAAACAAATTTAAGGCTGTACTTGACAAAAATACTAAATTTAAAACGATGTCAACAATTTCGACAATTCTTAAATGGTAAAGAAGCTTCAAGTGTTTTCCAGATAATTTCAGTGCTGATGATTTGGTCCATTTCAAATTTTCTCTAATCACATCAGTGGACGTAAAAATTTAGTTTTCCTAAATATAAATATTTATTGACAAATAATCGTCAAAAATTTGTTATTTTTTAAGGACATATTTTGTCATTTTTATGTCATATTTACATATTTTTTTTAGGTAATTTTTTAATGTTTTTAAGGTCAACAATTTCCTAGTTATAGTGCACTTTCAAATTCATCATTCAATTTTTCCCTTTTGTACTAACTATGAGTAACTCTGTACTGATAAAACAGTTTTTTTTTGAGAGAGAGAAGGGAGGAGCGATCGCTCCTAACGCCCTCCCCTAAATTGCGTGCCTGCTACGAGTAACATATAAAATTTGTTTTTTAAACGCTAAATACTACTGATAAATACTAGTTTACAGGCAGTAGTCACTAAGTTGACCAACTTAAATTTTACAGGGATTTGGCACTTTTGCACGGTACGATATCGATGGTGTTTTGTAGAAAGTGCGTAATCCACAATTTTCAAATTGTTCAGGAGAGAAAAAAAAAGTGTTTTAAAAAGAAAGTTTTTTTTTCATAGAATTATGAATTTTATATTTTTTGAGAATAGAGATAGTAAGAACGAAATAAAATGATTGAAAATATTATTTATCACTTACATTTTCAATGTAATTAACACTTGAAAAATGCCATACGTGGGTTACGCCCTTCTTACGTACATTCTATTTCTCGAAATGCCCTTTTTAAATTGTGGATTAAACCTTTCTTGTGCATTTTTTTTTTTTTTTTTCAGGCGCCCTTTCGATTTATAATATATTTTCTACTCATCTCATTTCGGCGCTCATGACGATATGTCTTTTACCGCGCTCGTTTTAAACACAATAATAATTTTATACACTCATAGCCGTTTTTGAACTATTCGTCAATTGAAAAATAATAATAATTATTTTCATTGTGCGGGGTGAGAGGAGTCATCAGCACCTCCACGTGAAATTTAAGCCGAGCCACGCACCTCCTATGAGTCTCTTCCGGCGGCGGGTAAAAGAAAACGTTCGATGTGGACGTGTCGTTCGATAATATGATATTATTTACTCGAACCGTAACGATATGAAAACACGTGCGCGTCACCGTGGACGGAGGGGCGTAGAACTGATGTATTCGCCAATATTAATAACCGACTATGTTTGTACAGTGGTAGTAACAATAACACCCACAGAGCGCAACGATATTGTTGTTTATGTGTGTGTGTGTGTGTGTGTGTGTGTTTTGCGATTCTAAATTATTACTCATTGACCCGAAACCAAAGTCGGGGAGAACAATATTATTCGCTTTTTGTTGTTCTCTCGTCGCGGCGGTGTCGGTTGACCGTCATAACTCACACGAGAAACGCGCACGTTTCGGCTCTCTGTATTACGGCCGTGTAAAATGATTAAAAACAAAACATAAAAAAAGCAAACAAAAAAAAAAAAAAAAATAATAAAATAAAATGGCAAGAAAGAAAACGAAATTAATTAAACGATAATAATATTTTGTTTGTTTGTTTTCAATTAATTGCACGTTTTCATATATTATAATAATGTTATATATATATATATAAACGTGTAGTTTATCCGTTCTCAAATAAAATAAAAATCGATATAAATTACAAAACGAAGTAAGCAATTCAAAAATTGGATGATCGAGGATTTTGGATCGATACTCTTGTGCGCGAAAATGTTTACAGAATGGGGAAAAAATAAGCATCATTATGAATTCATAAAGTTTCTTCGCTCCGCGCAGAATCTAAAAACTATTACAAACACTATTTCGTATAGAAATACTTGTTCGTTAGTTTCATAGAGTACAGTGGCGTAACTAGACCTCTGCTGTGCGGGAGGGTGCAATGATTTGAGGGGCGCCAAAAGTCTTTGAATTAAGATCATCTGTGAGAGGTCGATTTCGAAATTCTCAGTTATTTTCTCAAAATTTCGGAAAAAACTACCCAACATTTGTCAAAAAAACACTAGGAAACTATTTATTTATTTATTGAATCCAAACATTATGACAATTTAAATATAGATAGACAATAATATGAGAAATATTTCGAGACAAGAAAATTTTGAATATGTGAAAAAAATATTTGGTAATTTTTTTCTTATATTTTTTTTCTCATCAATTTTAGATTCTGAGCGAAGTGAAGAAGCTAGTGTTTTTACAATGATGTTTTTTTTTTTCTGTGTACAACGTTTCGTGTAGAAATACTTGTCCAAAAGTTTCGATCAATAACTTTTTGAAACCGAATATGCCTCCAGATTGTACTTTAAAGAGGTCATTTTTTGGATTTCTCAATTCTTCAATTTTTTTTTGGAAAAAACTACCCAAAATTTGACGAAAACGACTCGAAAACCATCATTTTTTGATCCAAATTTTATGAAAATTTAAACATAGATAAAAAATCCTATAAAAAAGATTTTGGTGCAAGAAAATTTTGAAAATGTGAAAAAAAATTTTGAACATTTTTCGAAAATTTTTTTTTTTCTTATATTATTAACTTCCTTTGTTCAGAATCGTTTTACTGAAGAAATGATTTATCGTTTCTTTAAAATTTAATACGCCCGTCAAGAGAATACCACCCGTCGTGCGAAGTATGTCCGGCTTTTTTTATTTTTATTAAAATCGTATTTTTCTTTTTTTATTTATTAGATAAAAAAAAATAAAATAAATAAAAAGTAAAGCAAAGATAAGTAATGTAAAGTAAAGTTTAGATAACAAAGTCAGCCATACTTCGCACCATGGGTATTGTTCGCTCCTCAAGTAAGATACTTTTGGTGGATGTGTTGAAAATAACGTCTATTATTGTAATTTATATTATTTAAAATACTTCGCTCAGAATAGTATTATTGAAGAAATGGTTTATCGTTTCTTTAATATTCAACACACCCAACAAGAGTATCTGACCCGAGGAGTGAAGAATATCCATAGTGAGAAGTATGTCTGGCTCTTTTACAAATCATTTAATTACATATTTATCAAACATAATTTTATTTATCTGTTAATTCTAAGTCTATTTTTGTACACTTAGTATTCTCAGATTATAAGAGTTAATAAGGAATTGAATCATCTACGAAAGGATTGTTATAAACAGTTACACATTTCAATGTATTTGATAAAAACAAGATGATGTCATCACCTAGTCTGGTAGAACCAAACTATTCACAAAGTACTATGTTGTTATATTTTATAAATAACTGTAATCAAAGCCGTCCAAAGAGATTTTCAGGGCTGGGAGCAAATTAACATGGAGGTCCTTCAACCATCTTATTCTAAAATGAAAACTTACTAAGATTTATAAAGTTCTCGCAATTGTATTATTCCAAACCATAATCAACCAAGATAATTTAAATTCATGTATTTTATTACTATTTTCTATCACTATTGCAATTATTACTACCTATGTATATCAAGACTTTAAGGGGCTCCTAGACATTTTCCAAAAATGGGGCCCGGGGCAAAATAGTCCCGTTGGCCGTTGCCTCTCCCTCTGAACGGCCCTGACTGTAATATTATAATACACGTTCATCACTTGATGAGTGACAATTCGTGACAAGAGTTTTTTTTTTTTTTAATCGTCATTTTTTAATAATTGTAGGTTCTGTCCCGTGAGTTGCCTTAAATGTTGCAATAGGATTTGACTAAACTGGACATCTGTTTTCAACGACACTGACTAAGAAAATGGATTCAAGAGACTTTTGAGCTTTCGGTAAAATTTTATGTATATATTACTTGCCGTACTTCTGTTATTCGTGTTTTATTTTCAATCCGAATGATCGCATTAGGTGTGGTGGCGATTCCGGGAACAGATTTTAATTGACCGCCATTATCATCAGGGCCGCGCGCATTTAAGAGGTCGCAATCCGGTACGTTCGTCCGGGTTACCGGCATTTGAGGAGAGCGTGACGGCTAAATTTTTACGACTTCGACTTTAAATTAATATTATCCGCTGGGCGATGATAATAGAATTATTAAAAATATATTTCATTACCATTAAATGCTCGATGAAATAACGTTAAAAAACATACTAATCCGATTTATCAAAAAAAAAAAAGAGAGAGATCATAAATAATTGATAATCAACAATTCGAACCTTGACACTTTCGTTCACGATATTTTTCATTACGTTATGATAATCTCGTTATTACATAGATATGACGTGATAGTGATTTAATTTAGTGTATAAAAGTAAAATAGAAGATAAGCAAAAAAAAAATATTTATTTTATGTTATATTATACTTCAAAGTTCAACAAAACATTTTTAATGTAGTATTTCAAATTAATTTTATTACTATTATAAAAATAAAAAGAAACATATGAAATTTATTTTATAAATAATTAAAATAAAAATATGCATCAATTAAATAAAACAAAATTCAGATTTAAGTTTAATAATAACTATTAAACGAATAAAAATTGGACCGCTCCACATGAGTCGCATCTTTATTTGTTTTAAAATAATATTAAAAAAAAAAAAAAAAAAAAATGTATAATTTTTAATAAAGGTATAACGTAATTAATTATACTATACTTATTTCTAAAAAAAAAAAACTAATTGATTAAAAGCAAATTAAAATTACTGCGGCGAATAAAACATAATATTCAAACATAATTAAAAAAAAGTGAAGTATAGACAAAAAAGTCGGACATACTCCGCATCACGAACACTCCTCGCCACCCTTTGATTGGATACTCATGGTGAATGTATAGAATTTCAAAGAAACGATTAATCATTCCTTCAATAAGACGATTCTGAACGAAGGAAGTGTAAAAAATAATAATAGTCGTCATTTTCAACCTACCCACCAAGAATTTAATTACATTTATCTAGATATTGATATAAAAAATGCTATCTTTTTTCAGATTCTGAAGTCAAGCAAAAAGTTATCGTATAGAAACACTTGTCAAAAAATTTCGACCATGGACTTTTTGAATCAGAATTCGATCCTAGATACTTTAAAGAGATTATTATTTTTTTTTAATTCTCAATAGTTTTTCAAAATTTTGAAAACCTTCCCAATGTTTTACAAGTACGCCTTTAAAACTATTTTTTAATCCACAGTTTATGAAAATTTAAGTATAGATGGACAATAATATTAAACATATTTTGGCGAAGGAAAACATTTTTTTTTTTTCAAACATTTTCTTCCAAACTTTTTTTTCATAAAAATTATTATTTCTGTTCTCAGTTAATAGTAGGATATACAACTGGTCGTGTTAAAAATACATTTTCTTTTTTATGATAGTAATATTTATAATCATTAAGTTAAATTATCTTATTATATACAATTAAGCTTTGCTCGGAATCGTTTTGTTGAAGAAATGATATATCGTTTATTTAAAATTAAACATATCCTCCTAGGGGAGCGAACAATGCCCATGGTGCGAAGTGTCAGTAAGACTAATACGTAAATTTTATTTTATTTTTATTAAATTAACGCGAAACAATAAAAATGATTTCGTTGTATTATACATTTTACAGTTAATAATAATAATAATAAAACCGTTTTTAACATTATTTTTTCGAGATAAATACCTAGCATTTAATATCATTATCTTGTGTATATTTTTACTAACTAGCTGTTATGTTTATATCTAGATATATTTTAAGCTGTCTTTTCGCCACACCGTACGCGAAACGCACCGCGCGCATACAACAATTACACAAACATTGTTGCAGTTAAAGGCTTTGTGCCGTCTCGCGTTCACAGTGTCAGCATGATCCATTTTCCTCCGTACGGACCTGACTCCTTCCTCGGATTATGGCGGTATTAGCCGATACTGAAGTGTACACAGACATTTATACAACACTGTAACTCTGTGCTTACCAGTCTAAAACTCGAGTCAACAGATTTGTGCCCCACTAGTACATGACAATATTGTCAGGCAAGCTGCGTAGGAGATGTGAGAGGAGGAGGAGGAGGAGGAGCAGGTTAAAGTTGTTCACTATCATAAGGTGCACACAAAAGAAAGTGTATGGCGTACGATTTCGAAAGAAGGATTATTTTTATTCTCGTTTAAAAATCCGAGAAAAAAAAATAACGATTACTTTCACAATACATAATACATATTATATACCTAATAATAATATCCTAATATCCGTGAACGATTCATGACGCGAAGACAGTGAAATAATAATAATTAAAAATTTATAAATTACGAAAATAACAGCTAATAACACGAACTTTTTTTTTTTTTTTTAATTTATCATCCCTTAAACTCCGCCCCGTTTACGCGCTTGAATATTGTTAGAACGCACGTTTTCCGCGCACGAAAAACGGGACTCCGGGGGGGAAAAGGACGGGGAGGACGTGACGAAAATATGATGAGGGTGCTGACTATTGAAATCGTAAAAGTTTTTAATTTTTTTTTTTTTTTTTTCCAAAGTTAAACGTATTTCGAAATTTTTACATACAAAAGAATATTGAAATAATAAAAAAATAAATAATGTACAAAGCGCTTTTGAGAAAATAAATATGAAAAGCCGAAAACACTTAGCACCGGAGCCTTAAATAGCGTATATTAGAGGAGCACAAAGTGTGCAATACGGAAAAGCTAAGTTATAATTTCCAAAGTGTGTTGTCCAAAAAGTCTCCATCATCGGAATTATTAGGCAAAACGACCTGTTTATTTTCAAGTTGAAAACAATTTTTTATAAAAATAAAAATAAATCTATTTGTATTGAAGTTTTGTTGGACGATA
>JAIPRM010004943.1:0-21655 GCA_025469315.1 Stegophylla sp. TES_Ste_2020 | reverse complement strand
AAAAATGACCTCTTTAATTTACAATCTAGTGGCAAATCCGGTTTCAAAAAGTTATTGATCGAAACTTTTGGACAAGTATTTCTATACGAAAAGTTGTACACAGAAAAAAAAATAAATAAAAAAAAAATAAAAAAATAAACATCATTGTAAAAACACTAGCTTCTTCAATTCATTCAGACTCTAAAAATTGGCAAGACAAACGCATGTGCTTTATTATGGTTTTTGTCGAAATTTCAAATCGCATATTTTAATTATGCTTGCAAATGAAATACATATATACGATGTAAGCGAAGAATTCTCGGAAAAAGTCGTATCATCGGATTATGTAGACAAAATAATAAAGTCTGAACGTTTTTTTGGACATTTATATAATCCGGCCTTGGATAAGTCTTTTTTTTTTTTTGGAAAAGGGTAAAGAAGAAAAGCGCATGTTAAACGATTTTACTCGCTCAAAACGTATAATACGCTTATTCTGACAACGAGCTAATAATATTATTTATAATATTGTATTAATAATAATACATGTTTCTAATTTTGGCGTTTTTTATTTTGTTACAGGTACTGGTTTATAAGGTATCCGTTTCGGTTCGAGCTGGGTTTGGATTGATCCGTGAAAGTGTTGTGTCCTGTTTTGACGTCATCCATTAGCATTTTTATTCAAAAACACAAAAAAAAAAAAAAAACAATGAACTCCTTGGGAATAAGCTAAACAATATTTCGATTATAGACAAATAAAAAGGCGTAGAAATTCTTAGGTACAATAGAAATTAATCGGATTTGCAAAATATGTTTGGCTTCTTTTAAAAATCGGTATCAAACTACAAACTAAAAGATATTTCCAGCTGTAGCCTTATCGTTTATATTGTAAATTAACAATAATAATCTTTTCGTCATGGGATTGACGTCGTGCACTAAATTCGGCTGCGGCTTAGAGTTAAGTTCTGTTCTGTTCTGCTGTGTTTTTTTTTTTACTTTTTTCTTGTTGTTCGTACATACGTATTATGCACGTTGTACGCGCGTAAGTTGTGTTTCATTGACGATACGGTGAACGAGCTGGAGACGCGAGGGATTTTTTATTTATTTTTTTATTTTTCTTCTGTCTTTTTTTTTATCGGTTTATCGTGACGCCGGTGGCGGTGGTTGGTGACGCGCGGAGCGTGGGTCGCGGGTTTTGAGCTTTGGGTGAAAAGGGGAAAAAAATAACCTAGTCGCAATAGCGGCAAGGAGGAGGCGGGGGGGGGGCGAAAAACGAGAAAAGTGTGAGTGTGGAAGGGGGGCGAGTGAAAACGCCACGTATATGTGAAGCTGTGCGTTTGTGTGTTGTACACATAACAGAGAACATTATCGACCGTCGCGCTCGCGGGAGGCGACCGACGGGTGCCACTGCTGCCGCCGCCGCTGTCGCGCTCTGCCTGGTTGTCGCCCTCTGCTGAACCCCCCTCCCCCCTCCGACCGTGTGTGTGTGTGTGTGTGTGTGTCTGTGTGTGTGTGTGTGTGTGTGTGTGTGTGTGTGCTCGCCCCGCTCGGATTATAAGTCGCACCCGGCAAACAACGGTTGCCGGCGCCGCCACCGCTCGTATTAACTACTCTCACCGCCTTTATATTATTATTATTATTATTATTACTGTACACATAGACACCAAATATATGCACACACACACACACACACACGAGCGCGCGAAATGGGCGTTATACGTATATTATGACACATACACATACATACGTATAAAATAATAATAATTGTATAATATACACATACACATGTGTGCGCGCGTTATAAATACTTACATAATAATAATTATTATAATAATAGTAGTAGTAGTAGTAGTATTAGTAATAATAATAAAGCGTCGTAGTGTGCGTGCGCGGTGTATGTGAATGCGTAATGTCTCGACGAGAGGGTGTAGGGGGGTAGGTCACGACTTTGGGGGCAGGACAGGGGAAATTGAAGGGAGGGTGCGTGTAATGTTTACCCGCCGTTCGACGCCACTCGCGCACTCGGAGATACAAACACACGAGCACAATATGACCGTAATAATAAAGCGTGTGTGTGTGTGTGTGTGTGTGTGTACACAGGAAATAGTTGTTGTTGGTGTTGTCGTAGTTCTGCTGCTGTTGTCGTCGTACAATATGCGTTTTTGTAATTTCCTTGGGATTAAATATACATTGCAAAGGCGGAGCTAGAAGTATCAAATAATAATAATAATAATAATAATAATATAATGTGTATATAGTCGTGTAGAGCAGTGGTTCTCAATTTTTTTATGCCAGGCTCCCTCTCCCCCACTTTGGTCAACCCTAGACGTCTCGCCCTTCATAAAAATAATTTCATTATTCTTGTTTAGAGTACCAAAACGTGTTAAAAACAAACGAGACAAATATAGGCTAATATCGATATTCATATTACAGATTTATTTCAAAATAAAGTGTATTATTTATTGTAAAAGGTTTTAATCAATCTTTAACTTTTAATGTAATGGGTGGGAATGTTTTTTTTTTCACAAAGTTTGGTGAAAACATTAGAGACGTTTACAGGGCGCGGTTATTATTACGCGCAAATTTAACAAATCTTTTTCTGTCCTACCAATATAATATTTATTTTTAAAATTTTCTTACACCCTCTCCCTTATAATGATTCCAGATCCCAGGACTTTCAGAGGGTCGCACCCACACTTTAAGAACCTCTGATACAGAGTATGGGCGTGCAAGGTTATTAACTTATACACTTGTACACCGAAATTTATTTTTGTTTAAATTCTAATTAAGTTAATATTTTCAGCCATTTTACGTCGACATGCCGTTCTTAAACTTTTAAACACTATAAACGGAATCTAACTGGAATGCACGCACTCGCGTCCCGGCTAGGTCGTAGGGCAGTGGTTCCCAAACTTTACACTCGTGGCACATCAGTATTAGTTGTAATGAGTCACGGCATACTTTCTTATAATAATCATTGTAGACTTCCACTGACTTATGCCTATAAGAGACTTATCCTTATTAACCCCATTGTATAATATGTATATAAATTTAGTTAAATTTTATAAAGTTTACAATTTTTTTTTAGTTTTCCTAAACAATACAAGGAACACGTCATGCTTAAAAATATCCGAAAATGTTCTAATTTGTAATGTACAAATAATTCACAATTTTTATTGCAGTCATTTTGCAGTACATTAAAAATAATCGTTCTAAAACTTCACATTTTTACTGTTTATGTATTTTAGTGTTGTGTAAACAAATTCTATAAAATAATTCAACAAATACGAATCTAATCTAACGAATAATAATAAAAAGTATTTTCGTGTAGTAGGAATAGAAAGTTTTTATTGTTTACACCATGAAATATTGGTGATTTTTAGTGATGTGATCCTGTATAAAATACAAGCTCACTAATTGGTGTAATGCTGGAAAGGATCTTGCTCCCATTACATTTCACCGGGTTACTAAAATAATCACTCTAAATCCTTCAAAAATTTCATAGAAAATAATTTATATGAATCAAACTGCATTGGATTAAATAGATAGATACGTACCAATAAAATATTAAGATTCTATAATTATTTTATTTCTTAGTGTTATGTTTTATAATAAGTATAATAACAGTTATTCAATTAAGTTCAATGTAATTTATTCATCAAATTTTCGCGACACACTAACAACATTATCACGGCACACTCTTTGGGAAACACCACTGTCGTAGGGTTTGGATATACGAGATGCAGCCCGCGTTGGCGGTTCGGGCGACAATTTTGCGCAACGACGGCGGAAATTCGATGTCAGAAAAGTCTAAAAACGTTTTTTGCCCCGTTTTCTCGTTATTCTCGCCCCGTAAAAGATTTTTTTTACTCTACTACTCGCTTTTTCTGCGCGACGACACAAAAAGTGGTGGCCTTTTTTCCATCGCCTCTCCGGCGAAATGTTTTTTCCCCTTTTTTCTTTTTCATTTTTTTTTCTACTAATTAGCGCCTCTGCGGATATACGTCGTGAATTCTGTAAACGCGCGTAGTGAATAGTGAGATTTATTCTTAGAAGCGCTCGTCGCGTACATTGGTTTTCAGCCAAAAAGTATATATATGATTATGTTTAGACTTTGGGAGAGAAATGAAAAAGAGAGGAAACAAAAAAAGGCATACGGACTTTGTGTGCGTTCTCCACCCTCCTTGTCGCCCGGTACTCGACCATAATTATTTATCTTCTCATTAATAATTGACACTTCAGAAAATGTATTAATTAATCTAAACTTATATACGCCATATCAACCAAGGCCGCGTAGCCCAGCATGACATTTCGGGAGAGGTATAGATTATAAATACGCGTATTTTGATTAAATAAATTAGGATGGAAAAAAATCTCAACAAAAAATCTGTTTGCTATAATAATAATTATTACATTATCATGAAGTTTATTCAATTTTAAATAAAATAATATTATCAATTATTGTATAATTGTTATATAATTTCATTTATTTTAATTTGAAAATAAATTTCAGGGGGCGTTGAACCCTGAAACCCCTCTCCTGGCTACGGCCTTGATATCAATACACACACACACACACACACACACATGTATGATATTATTATCACCTGAGATCGAGGACGACTAAAATATGTATTTAATTTCAGAATGTCACTATATATTTTGGTGTCTATTGTTTCGTCACCGAGTCTTTGCCATTTACTGCGGACCACATTTTTGAAAATATTATTACATTTTTGGACACGAAATCTTATCTATTTTGAGAATTTTTAACGAGATTACTCGTTCGATATGCTTACTCATACACGCTTGAGGTTTTCAAAAAAAAAAAAATCACGGAATAGGCACCGTCTAATCGAATTGTACAGTTACAGATGAATATTTAGTACTGCATCCGATTAACGATATTACATACACCAACAGCAACAATTTGTCCAGATTTCAATCGACTTTTCAGTGATGTATGTGCACACTTTAACTTTTACTCTCTAGCATGATATTAATTACATATATGCCAAACGTTTTTAGTGTGTCATAGGTCTAAGTAAATCTTAATGTTAAAGGGGATGGGGGAGCAGAAGCCAAAGGTATTTTTGGTGGTTTAATACTCAAGTAAGACGTACAATGACAAAATAGTAATAACAAATATAAATAAGAACGTGCATATATAAGGATGTACAAGAACGATGAATCTGAAAAGTTGAAAGTACACATTTTTCAATGATAACCTAACATAATATATATAATATATGTGTTTATATTTTTAATTACAAAATTACTAAATAGTCTCATCACGTAAATCAAATAAGTTTGAATATAATTCATAATGTACCTATATATACCCTAATGCAGTTTAAAAACAATGGTTCAAATAATACTGTGATAAAACGTATTTAAAATAGTTTAAAAATAAAATAAAACGTATTTAAATTAAGTTTGATGGACGATTGTTTTCATCAAATAATTTGTAGGCATTTGTTTACGCTTAGATTATTGTTGTTGAATATACAGAATATTAGATTTTAGACCCGCCGCGGCGGTGACCTTCACGTCTATTATTGATTAGGTATAATATTATGTATGTGTACTATTGACTAATAAAAAGTAGTATTTATATTGTATTATATATATATATATATATATATATATATTTACAATAGTATTTTTATTGTAAATCAATAAAATTTCTACTGTTAAAAATAAAAACAAAAAATAACTACACGACGACGTCGGAAGGACTTTGAAATATATTGCGGGCGCTCAAACCCCTCTAAGTCCCCCCCCCCGTCCTAGTTATGCCTGAGTACTATTTTTTTGTTATCATCCGTATTTAAATGCAAATTAAGTAAGTACGCAGACACGAACAAATGCAATAATTATTGTTTATTTTCTATTCGGATCTATAAACACGAAAAGTTATTATAATATCCGTATAACAGGTCGTGCGGGAGCGGTGCTTCAGATGTGCATAGTTAAAAAAATATTCCCATCTGTCGAATGTAGTGACGAGTAAATTCTCAGGAATTTATTTACGGGAAATTACCGGGGAATATTTCCCAGAATATTCCTGAGATGGAGAATTTATCAGGAATATGTTTTTTTTTTTTTTAATTATTCAAAATATGTTTCAATGTTTAATTCAATTTATAACTGTGACTGATCCGAATGACAAATGCATTTTTACCAGAAAAATATTATTGAAGAAAAGCTCTACATATGGGTAATTAAAAAAAAAAAAAGCCGGACATACTTCGCACGATGGGTGTACTTCGCACGACGGGTGGTATCTCTTGACGGGCGTATTAAATTTTAAAGAAACGATAAATCATTTCTTCAATAAAACGATTCTGAACAAAGGAAGTTAATAATATAAGAAAAAAAAAATTTTCAAAAAATGTCCAAAATTTTTTTTCACATTTTCAAAATTTTCTTGCGCCAAAATCTTTTTTTATAGGATTTTCTATCTATGTTTAAATTTTCATAAAATTCGGATCAAAAAATGATGGTTTCCGAGGCGTTTTTGTCAAATTTTGAGTAGTTTTTTCCAAAAAAAACATTGAGAAATTCAAAAAATGACCTCTTTAAAGTACAATCTAGAGACAAATCCGGTTTCAAAAAGTAATTGATCGAAACTTTTGAACAAGTATTTCTATACGAAAAGTTGTACACAGAAAAAAAAAAGAGAAAAAATAAAAAATATACATCATTGTAAAAACACTAGCTTCTTCACTTCATTCAGAATCTAAAAAATATATTCAATAATAATAATAATAATATATTCGATGTAAATCTAATATAAGTGTATACTAGTCGTGAGTTTAAAGATTGTAATTAATTTTTAATTTAAATAATAATAATAAATAAAAAAAAAAAACATTTATAATTAGGTATTCCTATGCTTAACAAAGCAGAGTAGGTGTGCGAAATAAAGTAGCTGGTACACTAATTAATATAAAATACGGTTTCTTTATTACCTACTGTCTTTTATATTCATATTACCGATACAATCATAATCGTTTAATTTATTAATTTTTTTTTTTTTTGAAGGAATATTCCTTGTTTTCGGGAACATTCCCCGGGAAATATTCCTAGTGGCACATTACTAGTCAAACGCATTCTAAGCTCGCGTCCGCCGCGTCGTATGTGCGTTTCTCGCGTGGACCGCTAATGACTAAATCGCAATATTATTAATTTCGACCGTAAGACGTATTATATATATATATGTATATAAATGAGGGCTGCGAGCGAACGGATTTAATTAACCGTTTCGATGATCCAGAGAATTCTTCGGGCCGACCCGCGGCGAGTGACGATAAACAAGACGCACCCGTTTCGTGTCTCAAAAGACGGCTGCGAATTCGTTTGCATTGTCGTGGTATTAAATTTCGCCGTTGCTGAGGCGTATCACTTGCGCAAAAAAAAATAGAACTCGACTATAGTAATAATATGCATTATTAATAATTAAACGTTAATGTGTTCGCCGAGTGTGTGATGTCGCGGCTGCGGCGAAATGACGCACAAATGATATCCGGCGCGATTACGCGGCTCTACGTCGTAAAACGAATAAATAATTAAAAATAATATCAAAAAAAAAAAAAAAATTAAAAAAATGTTTCAATTAGTTTTTGCGATAATTTATAATATAATAATTTTAATTGAAGATTGTGGGCGGAAAACGTGATTTTTAGGGGGGACTGATCATCCCCCCCCCGAATTTACGTATCTGATTCGGTTACCATCTACCGTTCATTTTCTTAAATAACAAGTAAAATAAAGTCCTTTTTTCCCTCCACGAATAAAGTCCTCGTTTTCTCCAAGAAAAAAACCGTTATATGTATTATATACGAGTTTTACCGCAACACTTATACATTTCATATTTACCTGCAATTTGATTTTAACCACTACAAATGATTTCGGAAATGCATTGTTTTCATTTTTCGCTCAGCACTAATAATAATATTAATAATTACCAAAGTAATTGAATAAATGAAACAAAAACAATTGTAAAAAGTAATAAATTTTGTGTTCTATAAAATACAATTCGTCTCTATACTTTGTCCCCAATGCTTGGCTCATTAACTTAAATTGCAATGGGTCAGAACCTATTGCCCCACCCCGTTTAATTAAAATATGTCAATTATGTAAATAATCATTGGTGTCATAATTTCTCATTGCATATTTATGAAATATTAAATTAAGTATTATATTAGTGTTTTTAAAAATTAATAAAAACCAATAATATCGTTCCCTTTTCAGTACAATATTTGTAAATAAATGTTAATTTATAATTATTATAGTTGGCGGTATTAAAGTTGGGAGGAATCTATTAGAATACTGACTTTGAAATTAATTTCACTTAAATTTATACTAAGTGCTAAATTATCTATTTTATCGATTTCGATTACTTCAGACCGTCAAACAGGTTAGCAAACAAAACAAAAAAAAAAAAAAAAAAATGGTATTATGTGCGTAGCCCAATCGTTTCAAGTGACCACGTCAATCTGAGTACGACTGTATGAAGCGACGACAATATTACTATATTTTGTGCGAGTGCTAACCCCCTAAGATCTATTTTTACACTCTCGAACAAGTGATCACGTCAATTCGAGTGCTGCAATATTCGATGTGAAGTACTTCTCTCTGTCTAAAGTGTTATATTGAAGCCCAAGTGACCGCGTCGATTCGAGTACTGCAATAAGAAGCTTTTCAATACAACGCCGTTCCAAAAACTTTCTTTATCTATCACCTACCAAAAAGATATCCTAAAGTCGTAATAAACAGGGTTGGGATTTTATAGCATTTATTGCATATTCCTTATGAGATGCTTAAAAAATAGCAGAATAAGCTAAAAATGTGTTTTATGATACAGAGAGCTCAAATTTAAAAATTTATTTTGCATATTTTGCTATATAATTTAGTTTTTAATGTACTATAAAACTACATTAAACAGTACGGTTCACATATTATTTAATCTTATCGCGCTAGAAAAACCATTCCCAAAATATTATCTTATCACGAATAAGATTGAAATTTGACAGTAGTGTTTTTATTTTAAATATAAGTTTTTAAATTGTTTTTCCTAGTATATTGACAAATAAGTAATAAACTTTTAATAAATAAATAAATATATTTTTTGCATAATTCACATTTTTTCATGCATATTTGCATGCCTTTTTTGGCTCCTATAACCTCTGAACCCTAAATTTTATTATTATACGCATATATTTGTACGTGATGTATATATATGATATTGACATTTGACTTTTGGAATAATTTTTTAGGAATAATAATAATAATAAAGTCTTTTTTTGCTCCATCTTTGGTAAGAATTTACCGGAACGCGCGACTTTCGTGTTTTGAAAAAAAAAAAAAAAAAAACTAAAAAACTAAAAAACAAGCTATGTCGCACGAACGTTCGAGCGTATACTATACACAAATATACCGGCGGCACCTTAGCGAAAACAAAAACAAAAACAAAAAAAAAAAAAAATAAAAAGTATCGCGCGTTCAACGGAAATATACAAACGAAACGAAAGTTTTTTAGTTTTTTGGCAAAAGCCACTCTCTGAAAAGTATGTGCGAGTTCGCGATAGTATATAATATGTTTACAATTTAATATCATTATATTATAATAAACGCAGATCTATATATATAAGCGCAGAAGTTTTTTTTTTTTAATACTAATTTACAGACAATAAAATTTATTAGGTAGAAAATAAGACGATTAAAGGAGGATGGGAAAGTTATACTTACGCATCACGTTGACGGTGCCCGTAAAGTTTTTTTTTTTTTTATTCTAATTTCGTAATTGGTATAAGCATTTTTTTTTCTCATCTCATTTTATTCTTTTATTTATTTAAATTAAATCCTAAACGGATGAACGGAAACAAAAAAAAAAAAAAAAAAAATCTCCTTACATTACTATAACGTATATAATATATAAAACTTTTGGAGTGCATTTTTTCTGAGCCCTTAAATATAGCGTCTTTGTGTATTTATATACTATATATATGCGAGTATTTCTCTGCCTGTTTCTCTTCATCCCTTCCGCCTTCGCCCCTCACCATTTAATGATTCACTGTAGTTTTTTTTAAATTATTCAAGCGCACAATGCGGCGGTGCTTTCATATTGTATATCACATAAAATCGCGACTATTAATTTTTCTAATTTCTGTATTACATATGTAAACTTAGTCACGAACAAAATCATAACAAAATAGAAAATGAAAAAAAAATAAAATAATATAAAATGAAAAAGAAGGAAAACGGCGGTCCGATCATCACACACTAGGGATTCCATTTTCAGCTTCCAACGTCTGTTATAGATTTATACCCGCGAAATCGGTCGGGACGCGCTATTCCTATATACGGTTATGTTGAACGCGCGCGTGCACGCCATCATTTCATGTTATTGGATTCTTACCAAATTGCGAGGGAGTGCGCGCGTGCCAGACACTCGTATGATACAGGGTGTTGGTGTGTGTTCCGGGCGAAAACCCGCGTTTTACCACTCTGCATGCTCCACAAAACGCACAGGACAAATTTCATCTCCTGCGTGAAAAACACAGGACACATAACGAAACATTGTATTAATATCATTTTGATGTTTACAATTTTGGAAAAATTGTTGTATTGTTTTCAAAAATATTTTCGAACCTATTCCAATTCACTCTGTACACTTAATTGTACAAAGTTTTATATATATATATAAAAAAAAAAAAAAAGTCCCACTCCCATTTGCACCAAAATGTAATCAAAAATTATATATAAATAATAATTATATTAATTATTATTAATTAATTTATTATATATATATTAATTAATTATTATTATATTAAATTTTTATATAATTATATATAAATAAATAAATAAATAAATAAAAAAAATTAATGAAAAAATAATAGTTTTCATAATCAGTGTGTTTTATTAAAAGTATTTTAAATCAGAATATTTTCACTTCAAGTTCTCCAAGTTCATCATAATTCGTTTTGTGTAACAGATACTCGAAAGTTAACTCTTTTATATTTGTATTTTTTGTATTTTTAAATGTATTTTTTTGAGCATTTTCTTTGGTAGTTTTGTCGCACATTTCGGTCGTTATACGACTTAATAATTTATAATTATTAATAATTAATTATTTTCTTTACAATATCTTAAACTGAACAATAATATTTGTTTTTAAGATGTTCACTTTCTGATTTTTTGTGGTAAAATACGTTTGTAGAATATTTTCTAGATTCTGAACGAAGAAGCTAGTGTTTTTACAATGATGTTTATTTTTTTTTCTGTGTACAACTTTTCGTATGGAAAAACTTGTCCGAAAGTTTCGATTAGTAACTTTTTGAAACCGGATTTTCCTCTAGATGATACTTTAGAGAGGTCATTTTTTGAATTTCTCAATTCTTTAATATTTTTTTTTTTGGAAAAACTACCCAAAATTTGACAAAAATGACTCGGAAACCATCATTTTTTGATCCGAACTATATGAAAATTTAAACACAGATAGAAAATATGTAATATAAGAAAGATTTTGGCGAAAGAAAATTTTGAAAATGTAAAAAAAAAAATTTTGGAATTTTCTAACATTTATTTTTTATATAATTAACTTTCTTTGTTCAGAATCGTTTTATTGAGGAAATGATTTATCGTTTCTTTAAAATTCAATACACCCGTCAAGAGAATCCCACCCGACGTGCGATGGAACACCCCGACGAGCGAAGTACACAGTTTTTTTTTTTTTTTTACGGTTTTTAGGGCATATATGCATTCGGGGCGGGCCGTAACAATAAATAATTTTCGCATAAAATCATATAATAATTTGTTACTTATAGACCTGTGATGGATTGTACGCGGCCACTTGTATACAGTCGTAACGCGTGTTGTGTACCAAAACCGCACGTGATATATTACGATTTCATCGTGCGTTTCCGAGACTTTTTAACACTGTTCGCTGCCACTGCCGGTGGTGATGGGGAAGGGAGGAGGAGGGGGCACCACCTGCGGCGACTTAACGCGATTAATTAACGTAGTCCCCGGCGCATCGTTGTTTTGTGCGTATTTGAACTCGGCCGATTAAAACACAATGAAAACGAAAAACCACTGCCACCGCATAATATAATCCGTGCCGCGTTTATAATTATATTAGGGCTAGGACTTATGGCTTTAAAAAACTCGGAAAATATGCATGTATTTATGATCTAAAAATTTACCAAACATTTTCTTAAATTATGCGAAAATTCTATATATTGCCTATATGATAACAATATTTCTTTAAAAACCCAATAAGTTTTAAATTAAAGTTTGTCTCTAATGTGTTATTAATTTCTCTTTTATTGTCTATGCATTTTAGATTCTGAACGAAGTGAAGAAGCAAGTGTTTTTACAACGATGTTTATTTTATTTTCTTCTGCGAACACTTTTTCGTATGGATCCAATCTGGCCACCTTCACGCAGCAAACCCTCCCCCCTTCCACAACAATTATAATACAACAATATGAACGTATAAACATATTATAATATATGTTGGTTGTGCCAACATTGACAACAATAATAAAATCGATAAATATTTGCGTTTATGAAAAATTGTTCGACAGTTTTTTTTTTATATCGTTTTTGGCAAATTGATCGAGAATTTTGAAAAATTATCTCTTTCGTGTACCATCGGGGTGAGATTTAATTTAGTGAAAAAAACGCTGTACGAAACTTTTGGACACGAATATTTCTATACGGAAAAACTCGTCGCGACAAAGAGGAATAAACATCGCTGTAAAAACAATAATTTTTTTTTTTTTTCGGAATAAAAATAATAATAATAAAAACAGAAAAAATTAATAATAAATTAATCTCGACACTCGGATGACGTGATAAAATCTGTGTCTCGAACAAGTCTTGTTTTAACGTGCTTGCGCGCACAATTATTATTATTATATGCGTGTTCTGCGCGAAATGAACAGTATGGATGAAAACATTATTTAAATCATAACCTCTAAAACGTCTGCACGTATTAAATCAACCGCCGCCTTTTTTGTAACGGCGGGGGTGATGAGGGATGTACAAAAAGCAGCAACTTTTGTTCCGCCGGCGTGGAAATAGGGCGGGACCCGTCGCGTCGTTCGGATGCGGAGCGAAGAGCGCATGTGATGCCATATTTCTTAAAGTCGTCATTCTTCGAAGTGTGGGGTGGAGGGGAGGGCTGCGAGACGAACGGGGAAATTGTTTAACATAAAAGTCGCCGGGGCTGGTAGTATTAAAGTTTAAAAATTTGATTACGCAAAGTCGTCCCGGCGGAAAAGAAGGGATTTAGAGTGCACAGAATATTCGCATGTACATTATAATGTATATATATATATATATATTATTTTATACATATAGTGAAGAAACGGAAAACGATGGAAATATGACACTTATTTTTTCAGTTTTTCAGACGACTAGATAAAGAGAGAGAGAGAGAGAGAGAGTATCTTGAATTTGGAAAAAATCGGTGTGTCACGGAATCTCTTCCTTCCTCTCCCCCCTCTCTCTGTTATGACCATTAACCAAACACAGTTCCTTATGACGAGATTTTCTTTGGATTTAGAATTTCACGTTTTATAAGGTTTTGATATTAGAGAAAAAAACCCAAGTCGATATATCACTTGAAAATAATCAATTTTGTAAAAACTCAAAGTTTAAAAGCTTACGAAAATAAATCATCGAGACCAACTTTATGAAACCGGAAACATTATGAACATAAAAAGTGTTCACTTCGTTCGTCGGAATGTTCTTTGCACGTCGGGTGGGATATTCTTGATGGGTGTATTGAATTGAAAAAATATTGACTTACGATTTTTGAGAGTTTTTCAGGTCAATCAGACATATATGTTAGTGAGATCACATTAAATTTTCAAGTCATTTTTTTTTTTTTTTTTTTTGATTGTATTATCAAGTCTATGAAAATGTTTAATTTTTGTTTTAATTTATTAATCTTTGAAAGTTTCAATATTACAACAGAATCTAAAAGCAGCATTGATTTGGGAATTAGGATTAAGTTATTACTAAAACTGAATTCACGAATATATCTATTTTATCTTGCATATTATTACATTTTGGTGAGGTTTCGTTCTAAAATTTTGGGTAGGTTCAATTACGCTGGAAAAGCTATTATTCAAAACTTCGAAAATAGTCATCTTAGAAGTGCCAAAAAGTTTAAATCTTTGACATGGAGATAGATATATTTCTCGGATCATCCCCTCCCCCGTAAACTACTGCTAGGGCGGTTCGATTGTTGCATAATCCACTACTAATGGTTATAAGTACAAAATAAATAATAATAATAATCACAATTATTTTCACCGAGAAGATTTTGGTTAAGTTAATTATAATCAAAAGAACAATTGATTAACCGCAAGAACAAACGAAAAATCGATTAATCAATGTTGATAGCTGTATTTTAAACTGCAAACGATGAATCAAAAAGGGTTTTTCCCCCATCATTCGATCCGGACGAGTTAATTAACTTTGGTCATTAAATTATGTATACCTACTATAGCTAGGACTGTTCGTTAAATTGATTTTATAATTAGGTCAATCGATTAATTTTTCATTTTTTTCACCGGTCAATCGAATATTATTCAAATACTAAATTAATTATATACATATTGATTAATATTAATCGATTGTTTTTGTGATTTCGATTGAGATCACATCGATTTATCGACTATTTCGATTATTTCGTATTTTTTTAACATTTGGTTGCGAATATTATGACAATCAAATAGCCTTTCTATAGAGCCTATATCCACGCGTAGTCAAATCGTGAAGATACAGATTCTCATTGTTTCTAATGCGCATGCGCTAGAAATGAATTATGTAGCATGGCATTGAGGGGAGCCACTGTTATCAGTACGACTATAGTGTGGTTATGTTATTACGATTTACAATAATCAGTTGCTGCGCATGCGCAGTGTGTATACATTGGGAGTTGGGACCAATCACTATGCTTCGAGATTCGTAAGATCAATAATCAATGTTCATAAGTAGAGCTAGGGACTTATAGGAGTTAGCTTGTTTTTCAAAAATCATTCAAAACATACCTAAGTAATATAGAAATGCATTTCATAACACCAGTTGTATGCAGTTCTCTTTAATTTGCATATTTTGCATATTTAGCTCTTTTTTTGGATATAAGTGCATATTTTGGTTATATTATACTGTACAATTTTTAAATATTTTGAGTTTTTACAGTAAAATGTGTATTTTATTAGAGATTTTAGCATTTTTGCATATTTTCAGAGCATATTTTAAGTTTCTTTATAGCTATAAGTCACCCTAGCCCTATTCATAAGTCACTGAACATCAGGCATTACAAATACGCGCCAATACTCGTATGTCTTGTGTATTAATGTCATATAAAAATTTAAAATCCTATTTCCTAATTTTGTTATTTTCTATAACGTTTGTTGTGCATTAAATAATAAAAATATCTAGGAAAAAGTCGTATAGTCGCATCATTATTATCATATAGTAGGGTGACCATACGTTCTGTTTTATACAGGATTGTTTTTATTTCGGCTCTGTGTTCTGTTGTCCTGACAAACTTCTCTCAGGACAATTTTTGTCCCGTAATTTCAAGTCTGTCCCACATTAATCCAGTTTTTTGCCTTACTGTTGATTTAAAATTTTTGAAATGAAATTATTGAATAAAATAATGTAAGAATCTAGAAATTTTTTGGGTGCCATTAGATCAATTATAAATTATAATCGTAAAATGAATTAACAAGTTTTTTTTAAAAAATTAAAGTATACAATATGCATGAATAAAGGATTTGAAGAAATTTTAAAAAGTATCAATTTAGTTTCATTATGTCATTCAAAATAATTTTTTTTAGTGTTTAAATTTAATCTATAATAATAGTTAGTTTAAAAATTATACTTTTGTTACGATTCAAAAACATATATACATATATATGTGTGTGTAATAAATACTTATTTATTGAAAAAATTTTTGTCCTTTATTTTATTTTCTTAAATATGGTCACCCTATCATATAGACAAAATAATAAAAATTAAAAAAGTCCAAACTTTTTCTAGGCTTACGGTACACGGCCTTGTATATAAGTCATTACGAGGATAAAATAGAAAAGCGCACGTCTCACTAGCTGCTGCTGTTTAAACGATTTTCTTCTTCGCTCAGAACTTAATACGCTTATGCCAACAATGAGCAAATATGATTATTGAAAACAATTGTGTACGTCAAGAACAGTTATGATACGTTTCTAATTTTACTGTTTTTAGATTCTGAGCGAAGTGAAGAAGCTAGTGTTTTTACAATGATGTTTATTTTTTATTTTTATTTATTTATTTATTTTTTCTGTGTACAGCTTTTTGTATAGAAATACTTGTCCGAAAATTTCGATCAATAACTTTTTGAAACCCGATTCGCCTCTAGGTTGTACTTTAGAGAGATCATTTTTTGAATTTCTCAATTCTTCAATGTTTTTTTTGGAAAAAACTACCCATAATTTGACAAAAACGACTCGAAAACCATAATTTTTTGATCAGAATTTTATGAAAATTTAAACATAGATAGAAAATCCTATGCAGGTACGCGTGTATCCGTTTCGATACCATTTCGGTTTGGATTGACGATTCGTGAAAACTTTGTGTCCGGCCGTGGCATAATTTAGCGTGTTTTTAATGAAAAACGTTGGGTAATTTTTTAATTTGCTCTAAAAAAACCTTACTGAGAATCGAGAACTACTACTACTTAATTGATATTTAAAAATTAAATTACATGGTAACTTAAATATGACTGTTACGTTTGAAGTTTCAAATTTATATTAAACACATTATATTAATTAATTGTATAAATACATATTATAAATTGTAAATTATATTAAATACACAAAAAATAATTATTTTAACTACTTTATAAAAGCAGAATGGAAATTCACAATAATGTCTTAAAAACATGTAAACTTAAGTTGTCTAAAACTTTATACAAACACTGAGGTAGGTACCTGATATACAGTTTTTAATACAAAAGTGTAGATCAGATTCATTTAACCATCTAAGAAGCTATTAATTTGAAAAATCAAAAAAAATTTCAAAATTTTCAAGAAAATTTACATTACTAGTCAGAACTCGACGGAATACGACGTCTCGTGTTAAGCCTAATTAACTCACACTACTTACGTGTTCGATCCTCTATATATACGTATACCTGTAATATAATATATGATAGTATATTTGTGTGTGTGTGTGCGTGTAATTCGTTCGTATAAAGGGATCTGCAGTAGAGGGGGGTGGGAAATGAACCTGGAATATCGGGAGCGCGTGAAATGATTAGTGCCCATTAACACAGCAGCATTGACAACGACACGATTTTAACGACACCCGTTCAATTGCTGCGTCAGTGCGCGCTCATTAATTAATTATCGTGCCGCCGCCGATGATTCCGACTCTTGTTTCGGTCGCGCCGCATAATGTAAAGTCGTCCATACATCAGGGTTTCTCAACCTATTGACGTTCGCACCCTATTTTATACTATACTACTTTATGAAGTCACGCCCCTAACTATGTGATTGAATTGTATTCAGGCCCGTAGCTACGATGGTGGTGGGGGGCAGAGGGGGCGTTTCCCTCCCTAAACTTTCCAATCTTTGCCTCCTTCGAAAAATATTAAAAATATTAAAAAGGCTTATAGGGTAGGTATGTCTTTTCAGCGGTTCTCAGTGTTTTTGAGACCGCGACCACCCCCTATGTTCATCATATTTTAATTATCAATAAATAAACTCTAATTTAATAGTTTTATTTTTAATACTTAGTGTATTATTCGTTTCGTATTTTTAAAATAAATGTATTATTGTAAATTCCTTTGTAAATTTCCGAACAATTCTATTATACTGTACATGGATATTTGATGGAAAATTACAGTTGTGTTCATTTTTACTGAGATATTGGTGTAAATAAATTAAAAATTGCATAAATATTATTTTTACATATAATAATGCTCCCCCTAAAATTGGTTTGCCCCCCCCCTGGAAATTTAGTCTGGCTAAGGGCTTGATTATATTAAACATACAATATATAGAAATAAAAATAATGCAAAGTAAATTATAAATAATCAAAAACATCATTTTAATGTATTCAAATATTTTCACAACTTCCTTGAAATTTTGTTATGCCCTAGGGGGCACCCCCTCCCAGATTGAAAATCATTGGTAAGTATTATCATTTATTTGGTTGGGAGTGAGGTGGCTTTTACCTCTAAAGTATTCCAAAACGTTTGAAAATTTAAAAACCGTTTAAAATGTAAAAAGTGGGACACAGTTCGCACCATGGGTACTATTCGCTCCTCAGGTGCGAAGGAACACTTTTGATTAGGTGTTTTGAATTTTCGAAGAAACGATAAAACATTTTTTTTTTTCCATAAAACGATTCTGAGTGAAACATCGGTTAATAATATTGTAGCTGACTACAATAATCATTGCACATTTACAATTTATCCGAAATTTGTCTGTGATAAGGTACCCGTTGTCGTTTTCAAGATTTGAGCCAGAATTGCTTCTGGATAATAATAATTAATAACCGGATAACCCGCGTCCATTTTCTTGAAAATTATTATTTTTGGCTTGTTTTGAATATTTTAAATCTCTTGCGATTACAACGTATCACAACTTTTGAATAAATTAAGTTTTATTTTTTATTTTTAAAATACAGATTATAAAAGCAAATTACTCATAAAAAAAAAAAAAAACTTATTACATTGCACTATGAGATTTTGATTGATGTTACCGAAATTAAATTAACGATGGTTGTCGGATACTCAGAAAACGTGTTCACTGAAGTGATTAAAGCAAATTTAAAAAAGAGCCAAATATTTGTTTTGATAAACGATAAAATATGTGATTTTATATTGGGCTTTAAAACAAACTCATTAATTTTTCTTCCGGCCAATGGTAAACATTCTGAGAAATTATCTAAAAAAATAAAAAATAAATTCCAAGAAATTCAAAAAAAAAAAAAAAATGCGAAATAAAAATTACTTACCTACTTAGATTCGCATGCTATTGAAACATGATTTTGGTTAAAAGAGCGTCGTTTAAAAAAATCAAAAAAATAAATAAATAAATAAATGTAAAATGCGTCGACTTCTTTCATTACAAATATACATAATATATATTAAAACAATCAATGTACTTTTAAAAAAACCGGACATACTTCGCACGATGGGTGTTCTTCGCACGACGAGTATTCTTCGCATCTCGGCTGTGAAGCTCTTGGTGGGTGGTGTATTAAATTTTAAACAAACGATAAATCATTTCTTCGATAAGACGATTCTGAACGAATTAAGTTAATAATAATATAAAGAACAATAATAGTCGTCATTTTCAAAACGCTCACCAATAGTATCTGACCTGAAGAGCGAAGAATATCCGTAGTGCGAAGTATGTCCGGCTTTCTTATCGTATACTTTAATTTACTTTGCTTTACTTTACTTTACTTTTTTTTATCTTATATATAAAGGAAAAAAATGTCTAAAATTTTTTTTCACATTTTCAAAATTTTCTTGCGCCAAAATCTTTCATATATTATTTTCTAACTATGTGTCTAAATTTTCATAAAGTTCGGATCAAAATAAAGGATGGTTTCCGAATCGTTTTTGTCAAATCTATTTCGATACACTAAACACTTAGACAAGTTAGTCTTTCTATCAAAAAAAAAAAAAAAAATTGTATTAAAAATAAAGACAATAATAGTAAATGTAAAACCATTATATATTTTCGCTTCACTCGGATGCTAAATTCTAATAATTCGAGCGTAGAGAGAAATTATTTTTTGTGAAGATGAAATATTTTTAAAGCCATATTGTATTCACATCAAATAAATTATTAATGTTGATGTTGTAAATTATATTATTTTATTTATTCATTGCTATAATTATTCATTAATTTATTATTATTTTTTTTTCGTGGGGGGGGGGTTAAAATAAGGTGCTCCGGGGCGCAAAAAGTCCTAACATGGACTCGTTTCTCAATATCTACATATACACACGCCGGTATTGACCGTTCCCTTGAGGCTGAGAAAACGTTTGTCGCGCCTAATGACTTAAAATCGTGTACTTACATTAAACGGTCATAAGCGGCCGTTAACTCGGTTCGGGAGAAAGTACCGTAACATTTTCTTTTCTTTTTTTTTTTATCTCGAAAACGCGAGGCCGACGGTCGACGACAACGTGTCCGTCACGCTCCACCGAACGTCTTATGTTTTTATACATAATATATATTGAGATAATAATATATTTTCCAAAGTCTTAAACACCCGTTATGTTTATATGTCGCCATCCCGATGGGGTGGAAGGGAGAACATCTTCAACGGGGGTACGAAGGGGATGATTTCCTCCCTTTAGATGTGTCAGACAAATGATCCTACGACGATTTTAGTAATAACTATAGGGCCCGGATTTAAATGCACTAAAAACCTTCGAAAAATGCAATTAACCGTAAAAATGCCCTTAAAAAAAATGCATTTTGCCATGAAAATACTCTTAAAAAGGTCCTTTGTGTTTTTTGATTTTAATTTCTTTTCTCTTATTTGCCATCTGCTCCAAGTCTAGGCAACCCTATAAGTGAAGATAAAAAATATAGACATTATCGCAATTATAGAAAGATTTCTAGATAATATTTTCAAAGGAAAACCCAAAAAACATGAATAATATTTTGAATATTAGTTAAATTTAAATCATTGATGCGTATTATGTACAGATACTATAACATTATATAAGTATATTGTTGAAAATATATATCTTTAAATGAATAAAAAAGTGTGTACTTCCCTCGTCGGGGTGTTTTTTCGCACGTCGAGTGGGATCTTGACGGGTCTACTGAATTTTAAAGAAACGATAAATCATTTCTTCAATAAAACGATTCTGAACGAAAGAAGTTAATAATATAAAGAACAAATGAGAAAAAAAAATGTTAGAAAAATTGTCCAAAATTTTTTTTTTTTCACATTTCCAAAATTTTCTTGCGCCAAAATCTTTCTTATATTATTTTCTATCTATGTTTAAGTTTTCATATAGTTCGGATCAAAAAATAATATGGTTTCCGAGTCGTTTTTGTCAAATTTTGGTCGTTTTTTCCAAAAAAAAAAAATTAAAGAATTGAGAAATTCAAAAAATGACCTCTTTAAAGTACAATCTAGAGGCAAATCCGATTTCAAAAAGTTACTGATCAAAACTTTTAGACAAGTATTTCCATACAAAAAGTTGTACACAGAAAAAAAAATAAACATCATTGTAAAAATACTAGCTTCTTCACTTCGTTCAGGATCTAAAATAATGATAATAATTATAATAACAGAACAGGAGCTCCGCGGTCGTAGTGGTCGACATGTGTACGTGTTATTATAGTAATATTTTTCCAATATAGGTATGGTGTGTGTGTATGTGTGTGTGTACATCCGTGGATGATAAAATCCGATACTCACGGGGGGGAGGGGCGGACTGGCAGCCGTCTGACGTGACCCTTTCCTTTTTTACACCGCAACTTCCGCTCCGGTCGCGGCTGTGAGCACGTCCTTTGCTTGCTGGTAACGTCGTAACTGGGGATTATTATTATTATTACTATTTTTTAGGTTAGGTCAAAGACTATGTATGTAGAAATTAGAAAGCATAGATTGGTTCTCGTGGACGATAGGC
>JAIPRM010004942.1:0-21659 GCA_025469315.1 Stegophylla sp. TES_Ste_2020 | reverse complement strand
ACATACTTCACACGATGGGTGTACTTCGCATGACGGGTGGTATTCTCTTGACGGGCGTATTAAATTTTAAAGAAACGATAAATCATTTCTTCAGTAAAACGATTCTGAACAAAGGAAGTTAATAATAATAAAAAAAAAAATATTAATAAAATTGATTATTAATATTATAAAATAGGTTTCACTATTATTATGATGATGTTTTAAAATTTTAAGATTTATTTGAAATTTTCGTGCATATATATAATTGTCGAGCCTAGGCGAACAGGTGTAGTGGGAAATGACATCGATTATTATAAAATAATGTGCTGATCGCAAAACACTTTTTTTATCGTGTATATCCGGCCGCAAAGACGGTCGCTTGGTGGAACAAAATACGAGATACTGACGAATAAATGCGGAACGCGGGACAAGATAATCAAAATTTTTTTGATTCATAAACATAAAAGGTGAATAACCAAAATGTTGGAATACCAAATATACCTAAAAGAAAATAAAGTACCTATCTATATTTTGTTAAATTAAATTAATTATTTATAAATAAGAAACGGATATATATGCGCTGCAAAAAAAAAAGCCGGACATACTTCGCACGTTGGGTGTACTTCGCACGACGGGTGGTATTCTCTTGACGGGCGTATTACATTTTAAAGAAACGATAAATCATTTCTTCAGTAAATCGATTCTGAACGAAGGAAGTTAATAATATAAGAAACAAAAAAATGTTCGAAAAAAGTCCAAAATTTTTTTTCACATTTTCAAAATTTTCTTACGCCAAAATCTTTTTTATAAGATTTTCTATCTATTTTTAAATTTTCATAAAATTCTGATTAAAAAATTATGGTTTTCGAGTCGTTTATGTCAAATTTTGGGTAGTTTTTTCCAAAAAAAACATTGAAGAATTGAGAAATTCAAAAAATGACCTCTTTAAAGTACAATCTAGAGGCAAAGCGGGTTTCAAAAAGTTATTGATCGAAACTTTTGGACAAGTATTTCTATACGAAAAGTGTTACACAGAAAACAAAAAAAATAAAAGAATAAAAAATAAAAAAAATAAACGTCATTGTAAAAACACTAGCTTCATCACTTCATTCAGAATCTAAAACAAATATTTTTGACTAATGTTTAATTAAGAAAATGTAATTTATAATAAATAGCAAATTAATAGAGAAAATAAAAATATACTTTTAAATAACTTTTGTTAACAAATTTTTATGATTGAATGTTAATTCTTTGTACAGCACATCTGTTATACTTATCTGCAACCACGCGCTACAAGATACTTAAAAAAAAAATGTTTATAAATTACTAGATACGTTAATGTTGATAAGGACAAAATGCACTTGGGTTAAAAAAAAGTTAACAAAAAAAAAATAATAATAATAATAATAAATAAACTCAATTTAAAAACACACGTAATATGATTTATACTATATTTAAGAAATTGCTCTGATATTTTCAAATAAATGTGTTCAAGAAACAGCTAATAATATATGGTTTTTCTTATTTTATTTTATTACAAGTGATATAATGAAATAAAACAGTAGGTGCTATGTTAGTGAAAATTATACTGTATATACTACCTGTACTTGAATACAATATGTAATGATATATATGTACATATATATTTAATAGCGTTTTAACATAAAAGTTGATTTAATAGTATTCATAATATATGTTAATTAAAAAAAAAAAAAAAAAACATTTACAGATACATCGACAAATAAACATTTTAACTTTTGTGCAATAATATAATGCAAATACGAGTACCTACGTAGAGTACGTAATTAGGAGTATATATTTTATAATTTGTTATATTTCCATAAAAATCAAGTCTATGTGTAAAATTTCGAAATTAAATGTCAAATTCATATTTTATAGGTATTCACAGGCTTCGAAAATGCTCCAAATACTCTAACACGGCCTGGATGATTAAAAAAAAATTATCTAAATAATCCTAAAAATTTAAAATACATTATATTATTCTCATTCAAAAGCCCGTGTAACGGATTCGTGACCATACAAGTGTAGCGCAGAAATCTTTGGAAAAAAAAAAAACGCGAAGTGCACTAATAATAAGTATATTAAAATGCTGTCTGTGCTACCGACGGCTGTGTGCGCGGTGGACTCGGTCGCGGGGGGAGAGTGGTGGCGGTGGTCGTTTGACACGAGTGTTGTTCGTCAGCGATGGGGTTTCGGTTAAGAAGCCACTGGAAATCGCAATCGCGGCCTGGCGTAGACACGCGACCGAGCTTTTGCACGGCTGCTGCGGACACGGGGGGGGGGGGCGGATGATAATACGATGACGACGGTGGTGGTGGCTGCGTGATGTGGTGGTAGCAGTTATGGCGGTCAACGAAAAAAAAAAATAGGGAGAACGCGGTCTGCGAATATAATTATAAATATTTATATATAAATATGCATACAGATTTACTTTAAGAGTACGTGTATATTATGTACTCAAACGAAACCACATCGCACGCATTTGTGCTTATATTATAATACACGAGCATCGAAGTACGCCGCCACGCGCACCACACCCCGAAAACCACTAATTAGCAGTCAAAAATAATAATAATATGTATGTATACTCGTCCTGTACACACGACCGCTGTCGCGTCGTTAATAATTATGCGGGATTTTTCGTTTTGACGAGTACGTCCGCTCGCCCTATCAGTTCCCTTCCGCGCCGATATTTATCGCGTTTTAAACATTTTTTTTTTTTTTTTTTGACATTACCATGCCAGAAACGAGCCGGCTTGTGATATTTTACTATTGTGCGCTACAAGCCCGCATAAAGCGAGGATTCAGCGACACCGTTTCTCCCGGCCCTCCACTCTTAAATTGTTTTTTAGCAAGGCCTTTGTTTTCCAAACGAATTTCTTTAATATAGTGTCGAAAACTCGGGACGTAGAATTATCTGGAGCTGGGGTTAATGAGAAACAATTAAATTAAATTAAAAATGTATGCGTTTTAATGAGATAAAATTTATGTATACAGGGTGATTTTTTAAGCGTTATTTATTTATTTTTTAAATTTCTAATCACTATAAAAGCCATGTTTTCTATTACTAATTTTTTCCATGTCCTGTGGAGATACAAATTTTTTTTTTCAAATGACAATTCTCTATTTTAACTGCGGAATTGTATTCAGGTTATTTTTCTGTGAATTTTGATGTATTGAAATCTAAATTTGAATGAGCAGTTTTTGAAATATTCTAGTGTAATTATTAAGGAAAATAGTGAATTTGTTAATTAGATACCAATGTTGAACATAATTATTATGTTGAACATATTATGAGTGTATACAATCAACTTTTAATCAGAAGTAATTAGACAAATCATATTATGTACTAATTGTATTTTCAATAGCAAATATAGGTAAATGACATAAAATGACCAAACCAATTAATTAACTAACTACATAGAGGTACCTAATTAACCAAATAATATTATCCAAATCACTGTTTTCCTTAATAATTTCCTGTGAATATTTCAATAACTATTCGTTATAATTTTGATTTCAATACATCAAAATTCGTAGAAAAATAACCCGCAGTTAAAATTGGGGGTTGCTATTTGAAAAACAAAAGTTTGTATTTCCACAGGACATTCTTAAGTTGACATGGAAAATTTGAGTTATGGAAAACATGGCTTTTATAGTGACTTGAACATTTAAAAAAAAAAAAATCACTATTTTTGAATTTTTACGCAAAAAGTGGGAGTGAGCACACGCTTAAAAAGCCGGACATACTTCGCACGATGGGTGTTCTTCGCACGACGGGTGGGATTCTCTTGACGGGTGTATTTAACTTTAAAGAATCGATAAATCATTTCTTCAATAAAACGATTCTGAACGAAGGAAGTTAATAATATAAAAATAAATAAGAAGAAAAAATGTTAGAAAATGTCCAAAATTTTTTTTTCACATTTTCAAAATTTTCTTGCACCAAATTTTTTCTTATATGATTTTCTATGCATGTTTAAATTTTTATAAAATTCGGATCAAAAATTGATGGTTTCTGAGTCGTTTTTGTCAAATTTTGGGTAGTTTTTTTCAAAAACAAAAAATTGAAGAATTGAGAAATTCAAAAAATGACCTTTTTAAAGTACAATCTACAGACAAATCCGGTTTCAAAAAGTTATTGATCGAAACTTTTGGAAAGTATTTCCATACGAAAAGTTGTACACAGAAAAAAATAAATAAATAAACACCATTGTAAAAACACTAGCTTCTTCACTTCGTTCAGAATCTAAAAAATACCCTGTAAAATAATATTGTGTTTTTATCAATATTTAATGCACATCGTTTTAATGTACTTGATCTTTGGTATTGATTTATTATTACTACAAATATGTCGATTAATGTTAGAAACATTTAACTATACCAAAAAATTGATTGTTCAGCTGAAAGATTGTTTTCCATACCTTTTTCTAAATTTGGAAAAATCAAAAATAAGTATAGAACAACCTGCAAATAAGAAGATTTACCTGAATTAATAATATTGGGATCTCAGAAATGATGTTTGTCACTATTAGTAAGCTCGAATCTCGTTAACATATAGTTTTAATACAGTTATAAACTGTATTAAAAGAAAAAAAATATATTATATTTTGAATTTTTTATTTTTTACGTTAAAACACTTAAGGCCAGATAAAGGACAACAACACAATCGGTGATGGCTACGCGACGTTGATAAATCGTACAACGATTTCGGTAATTGGACGACATTTTAATTAGCTAAGTCATATTAACCTAATTATTTGGTAAAGTAATAGAACAAATCAGTGACGTAATAATAATAATAAATGTGTGTCACACAACTCATTGCAAACATGCACTGTTCGCATCACGAATTTATCGCTGTGTGTTAAACCAGTAAATTATTTTAATGTTTTACAATTTAATAATAATATAATATAACATTGTATGCACAGCGTGATAATACAGAAACGGAAAAACGAGTGTTTGTTCGTCTCGAGTTAAAAACATTTAGCACAGCATTGTGTGCGATAAAATATTCAAAAGCCCCGATAGAATTACGATAATACAATATGAAAAAAGAAATAAAAAAAAAATGCACATTGGGTAGGTGTAATAAATAAAATTAAAGTAAAGGAAGAAAGGATCAACAAGTGGTGTGAAATTCAATGAGAAAAGACAAGAGGAATTAGAGTGAAAGTCTGCGTTCATCCAGAATCAGAAAGTTCATTGTTTTAGACTTTTTGTTTTCCTTTATCGTAAACGGTTGTTCTGGGGGCAGATTCCGTGATAATATTATTGTAGCAATATCGATCGTAATAATTATTATAATATTAAACGCCTGCAGACCGTCCCGAGGCAAAACGTTAAGCATTTGTTCGTCACAGTTTACCTGCAAACACATTACTCAAATTTCACATCCGAAAACACACATGAAAGGACACTCGGTAAAAGGAAAATAAATCTCACGAAGGTCATTCACCATTCATTCGACACCTTAAACAGGGTATATTGAAAAATATAGTATTAACCCTTAAGTCAATAATTCAATACGGTGTTACATTATGATGTCGCGTTTCTAACGCTTTTCGAAGCGCATATTTGGGATCTCCGTACCGACATCAGACACGAAAGAGTCATTTTGGAATAAATATTTATGGGTTTTACAGGGCTAAATGTAACTGTAATTTACATGAATCGTTTTTCTCTGCTGCTTTTTCGGATTATCTGCCACCTTCAAGCTGTAATCTGTGTTTTTATAGGAAATTTTGTGATGAGCAAAAAAAATAAGTTATTTATTGGGTAATAATGTAAACAAAAAAAATAGCACCGATTTCACGGTTAACAGTCTTTTTGTACAATCTATTGTTTAAGTTTTTCTTTGGCAATTGGTTGGCTACAGCCCGTTTGCGCCCCAAGGGATATGGACAGATGAACCCGAAAGATAAGAAACTACCTGTCGATTTATAAGTCATTTACGTTTATTTCGTATGCAACGTAGCCGACATGATTCTTAAATATTTATATATATTTTTAATTCTAAGCGAGCGTAGCAAGGAATACATCCACAGTAGACTTTCAATAATTAAGAATTCATGAGACTGAGATGAACATTCGATTATTAGAGGTTTTCGATTTAGCGATAGTTCGAATTATCGAGGGAAAAAATGAATAATTCGAACTAAGGAAAGTTTAATATTAAAAGAATCTGTTAATATGACAATAATTTGTAAAAAAAAAACTTAATAAGAAAAAAAAAAATCTTAAGTAATTCATACACATCATTATACACTTCAGTTAATTTTACAAAAAAAAAAAAAGCTTCTAAATCTAAAGTAGGTTAAAATGAATTTAATAATTTCAAATAAAAATGTCAGTAAATATGTAGGTACACGCAATCATTGTAAAAATTTACAAAATTTTCTTGTGAAAAAATGTTTACTAATGTTTAATTTTTCTTTAAGTTTGGATAAAAAATTATGGTTTTTCTTTTTTTTTTATCAATTTTTGGTTAGTTCAAAACAAAAAAAAAAAAAAAATGAAGAATTGAGAAATTCAACAAATGACCTCTCTGAAGTACCAACTAGTGGCAAATTCGGTTTCGAAAAATTGCTAATCGAGACTATTGAACAAGTAGATCTATACAAAAAAGTTTTCACAGAAAAAAAATAAAAATATATGTATATATCATTGTAGTAACATTGGCTTCATCACTTTGCTCAAAATCTAAAATAGATGAAATCGGATTTAGCTTGATGAGAATAATAATTTCATTAACGTATTGCACCTATTTCTTCTCGTTAGTATTAATTTAATATAAGTCCGCGGTCGTATTGCACCATATTTCAATAAAAAAATCGACAACGTTGCACGGTTGTGAAACAGTGGATTGCAGCGAATTGGTTGGTACGATTAAAATAATATCGGGATCATTGAAGGGATGTAAATTTGTACGGTTCGAATAACGATATCAAGGTCACTAGAAAGTCAGAAAGCCAACAGTTTACTTCAGTTATTTGTTTCTAAAATTAAAAATCATAAATGCGGCTTCTGAAAAAATGTCGATCTACATTCTAGGCCTAAACCTCGATGGCCGTCGCTACTCAAACTGTGATTATGGATTTCTTTGGGTCATCATAGGCATTAATAATTTATTATAGTCTCACGTCGTCTGGGTCGTCTATCTCCGAAACATATTATACAACTGACGCGTGGTTGTCAAATATAAATGTATTTGATAATGCGCGCGCACACACACACACATATACACACACACACACACATATACATGCACGCAAGTACGCACGCACTTACGGTGTCGTAATCGACAAAATGCCATTGGAATAAAAGGACTTGGGAGCGGGGAAGGATCGCAGATGTGTGTCAGAAGGAATAAGAGTAATTATACCGCCGGGTCCGTGGAAAATCGTCCAGGTAGGCATGTGCGCGCTTATACATGTATATATATTTTAAATGAATAAAGAAAAAAGAAAAAAGAAATGAGCCAGAGAAAGAGACGGACGAATAGGTACAGAGGGAAAGGCGTTGGGTGGTGGTGGTGACTGTCGTTTGCGCGCGTGCCTGTGTGAACAATTTGTAATAAATGGTTTTTCCCGAGCGCGCGTTCGCGCAACGCTTTACGACGACGCGAGGTCCCTCTAATAATAATAATAATAATAATAAAAATAATAATAATACACACACGCATACATTATATACGGTGGCGGCGGCGGCGGCGGCGTAACACAATGCTCTCTGGTTTTAGGTCGGCCGAAAAAGGTTTCGAGACCCCAAAAGTGAAAACACGACGTCAAAGTTTAAAAGGGTCACACACAACCCTTTTCGCGCGCGACTCTAAGGGGAAAAACGTACAAGGCTTTTTTTCCCCTCACACGAAAACGAAACAAATCAATTATTTAAATATATACGTATATAGCGTGTAGTAGGTATATAAATTCATTCATCCATTTTTTTTTCACCGACGTTATAATTGAGTATTTATGTATATTGTATACATTTATTATTCTTGACTGGATGTAAAAATAGGCGCTTTTAAAAACTCGCATGTGGCCAGGAAATTTTCACGCTGTACTCGGTAAGTACGCGGTTTGGTTTTCGACCATCGGATCGTGAGTTTATTTTGGGTCAAGTTAACTATTAAGATTCGATACAGTTTTGATTATTATGCAAAGGAATTATACAGTTAAAAAAAGTAATGTAATTTACACGATTTGACACTGATATTGCATACGAAACTTTTTCGGTTAGGTACATGATAGGAGCCCTTAAAATATCCAAATATTCGTACTACGCACTTAGTTCCAAATCTCCATCGGCAGAAAAAAAAAACAGAATTAGCTAGATGACAAATTTCCTAAAATCGTATGCATTTTATTCTATTTTAATTTTTGTATACTTACTAAATAATTAATAACGTTATGATAAATCAGTGCTACAAAATAATAACTAAATAAAGAAGATTTTACTAAAGAAAATATGTGTGAATAGAGTACAGGTTCAATATAGCAATGAGAATTTTTAAAATAAAAATTCTTAAGAATTTAATTTAATTAAAAATATTTAAAATATATTTGTTTTAACAATTAAGAAGACGTTACGCTCACTTAAATTAAGACCGTAAATGTGTCTCAACTTTATCGATCAGAAATCAACAAAATTAATTTTGATTTCTTAAAATACAGAGTATAAACAAAAATTTTGTGTCATACGTACTGAATTTTTACATTCATACATATATATATATATTTCCTAAAATATTAAATTTAAATAATTCAAACTTGACCATAAAAAAAAAAAAAATAGTTAAATTATATAACTAGTATCACAATTTTACTTAAAGGTAAAACTTCCAACTTTCCAAGTATAACTTGGAAATGTGTGAATTTGAATAATACATTTTTAAATTTCGCACTACACGCTTCACTTTTCGTACTAAAAAAAATTTATTGTACTAACCACAATTATTTTAAAAGCTGCATTATATATATTGTGTGAGTCAGTGGCAGATTCAGGGGGAATTCAAGGGAACAATTATGGCTTTCCCCCAACTACCAATGATAATAAAAAAATGAATAACATTACAGGTACTGTATTAAAACTAATACTTGTTGTATACTGGTGTATCGTTTTAATTAATATCAGCTTTTAAACTATATTATTATTATCTTTTATTTTATAATTTTAATATAACAGAAAATTGACAAAAATTTCGGAGTTGAATGGATTCAATCCTATGACAATTATAATAATTTTCTTATATTTATATATATTATATAATATTGTACTGAAGCTTAATTTTGCACCGAAATCACAGAAATTTTTAAAACCGGATATACTTCACATCATTTATATTCTTTGCTCCTCGGGTGGGATTTCGTGAATGAGTAAAATGTTAAAGAAATAATAAACAATTTCTTCAATAAAACGATTCTAAGCCGAGTTTCTGTTTATTTTATACAATATTACATAAAAATTATAAAGTTTATTAATCTTATAAATTTTTTTTATCTTGTACTCAGCTAGTTTTATATCTCATTATTAACTGGGAACAAAAAAAATAAAAATATAAGATCAAAATTTTCAAAACTTTTTTTTTACATTATAAAAAATTTTTTGCTTCCAAAAAAGAGGTCTGTGTATATTTAAATTTTCATAAAGTTTGAATTAAAGAAAAAAAGCCGGACATACTTCGCACGATGGGTGTTCTTCGTACGACGGGTGGTATTCTCTTGACAGGCGTATTCAATTTTAAAGAAACGATAAATCATTTCTTCAGTAAAACGATTCTGAACGAAGGAAGTTAATAACATAAGAAAAAAAAAAATGTTAGAAAAATGTTCAAAATTTTTTTTCACATTTTCAAAATTTTCTTGCGCCAAAATCTTTTTTATAAGATTTTCTATCTATATTTAAATTTTAATAAAATTCTAATCAAAAAATTATGGTTTTCGAGTCGTTTTTGTTAAATTATTTGGTAGTTTTTTCCAAAGAGAAGAATTGAGAAATTCAAAAAATGACCTCTTTAAAGTACAATCTAGAGGCGAATCGGGTTTCAAAAAGTTATTAATCGAAACTTTTGGACAAGTATTTCCATACGAAAAGTTGTACACAGAAAAAATAAATAAATAAAAAAAAATAAAAAAATAAAATAAACATCATTGTAAAAACACTAGCTTCTTCACTTCATTCAGAATCTAAAAGATAGTTTTAAGGCATTTTCGTCAAATTTTAGGTATTTTTTCCCAAATTTTGAGAAAACTAGTTATTGAGAATTTCAAAAAATTACCTTACAAAAGTACCATCTAGAGCAGGTGTGACTCACTGATGATAATTTTATAGCCTGTGAGAATCATCACACTTTTTATAGAATATGTGTTTATTTTGTAAATATTTCCTATGCTATAAACTTACGTTTATATTTTGTTTATAATAATGTGACCTAATCGGTGGAACAGAGTAATTAATGTAAACGAATTGTTTCGTCGATGAATGATAATTGAAATTATAATAGTTCATAATGCTTAACATTTTTACTTTGACATTTTTTTTTTTTTTTTTTTTGTATTTGATCACAATTTCATGGAGCTATAATATAATTTTGCTTATGGTCTGAGGGATTATAATGCATTTTTCGAAATGACCAATCCAAAAGGTAAACTTTGTTTCAAAAAGTTACTCGTTGAAATTTTTGAACACATATTTTCATACATAAAAGAGTTTTATACGAAAAAAAGAATAATAGTAATAAAATAAACTTCATTATAATATAAACACTAGCTTCTTTGCTCCACTCAAAATCTAAAATGTAGATAATTCCTAATGAAAAGTAGATTTCTATAACATATTATAATATATCCTAAAAAAGATACTTTAATCAACTCAAATAGATTTTACAATAACACTTATCAGTAATCGGCAAAACAACAAAGACTCGTGTCATATATTAAATACAGGTTACCCGCTATGTTCCATTAAATTTGGCTTGTATTTTATCAAGACAACCCTTAGCTGAATAACATTATTATTTAAGCAATTAATTGAGATTGAAAGTAAGATTTGCAACAAATATCATAATTTATCTTTAGAACTTTTGTCAAACCTAACATAATTCATTATATAAAGGGTGATTTTTTAAGCGTACTTTTTTGGCAATGAAAATACAAAAATTAGATTTTTTCGGAATATTTTAGTCACTATGAAAACTATGTTTTCCGTAACTTTTTTTTTCGTGTCATCTTAAAGATGTTCTCTGGTGTTCTCTTTTTCAATTGTCACCCCCTTATTTTAATTACATAATTGTACTAAGGTTATTTTTCTGAGGATTTTGATGAATTGAAATCAAAATTCATATGAGTAATTTATATATTACAATATTGCGTATTAATTAGGTGTTAGCTGGTAATGTCATAGATTCATAACAATTATGTAATACGTTAGGAACTAAAATATGGGTTCAAGAGAATATTATCAGGATAATACTTAAATTTGAATAATTGAAAAACTTTTTATTCGAATTTTGATTTGAATACATCAAAAATCACAGAAAAAAATAAAAATTTCGTAGTTAAATAGGGCAATACTATAAGAAAAAAAACGTTTGTATCACCACAGGACATCCTTGATGTGACATGAAAAAATGAGTAATTGAAAACATAGCTTTTATAGTGGACTTGAACACTCTACAAAAAAAAAAAAAAAAAAAAAAAAAAACAAAACAAAACAAACCAAATGTTTTGCGTTTTTTTTGTCAAAAAAGGGAGTGGGCATTTTTAAAAAAAAACCCTGTATATCGAAAAAAGTTTTGTACCGATTAGCTAAATTTAAAATAATACAGAAAACATAAGTGTAAAACGATAATAATATTTTAAATAATGTAAGAGAAGTTCTAAGAATTTTAACATAATTTATTGATTTATTTTTACTTGCTGAGTTAGTTTCAATTTATTATTGAAGGTAGGTACATACAACTCGCGGAACAGAAATACAAATTTCACGTAAGCCGAACTTTTTTACATTTTACGGGGAAAAATTAATTTAATATATTTTACAAATTAATCAAGGATATTAAAATATTGTTCAATTTTTAAGTTAAAAACTATGAAAATTAACAGAACGAAGTTTGTATTTTTTTTTTTTCTAATATTTTTTATTTTTATTTTTTTAAAGTTTATATTAAATTTATATTTATTATATTTCGGACCCTAACGTTTTGGCGTGGCCATTTCGACGTAGCCGTTTCAGCGTAAGATATGTCGTCGTGACTATATGAACCACATCAAAAGGCCTAATAAATTATCTTATACAAATATCTCATGACAGTGCATCGACGTTGCCGATTTTATTTTAAAAATTGACGATTGATATTAATATAATAAAATATAAAGTATATGATATAATATGGTATAATATTATATAATATGCTATTGCCGATTATTAAACCGAAATGTCCCCACGTTGCAAGCCGAGGGATATTTTTGATTTGCGGAGCAAAGCGGAGGCATAGACAAGCGTAGCGAGTAGACCAAACAACCGGTGAACTAACCTACGCAGAGGATCCTCCTCTGATATGAGTAATAATTTCACGATGAAATCTATAAGGGAATATTACTGTTATTTCTGGAATCTTTTGCTACCGCGAAAAATAGTTTTTTACAATTAATTATCTCCTAATAAGACACTTTATAGTTCTAAATAGAATGTAAAATGAAGTATTCTAAATCAGTAGCATTATTTGTAAATGTTCGTCATTTAAGTAGGGTCTATTTTCGATCATAAAGTATTTGATGTTTGAAAATAAATAACATGAAGACTCAAAAATAATAAATTTAACTTTTTTAAGAAATAGGGAGGGTCAGGGGACTATATAATTAGCTGATATTTTCTAACAAGAGATGCATACTGTCGTCAGTTGTCCTGATTCTCTACCATCTCATTTCCTCGAAATATAGTGTTTAAAAAAAAAGGATACAATTTATTTTTATTAATAAAAATGACGACCACTTTTTTAAACATATGTCGAGGGAGATTCGGGAAGTTTTCTGCATTAATTAAGTAAAAGGGAGGAAGGGAATTCGCAACATTTGCTGACTCGGTGGAAGGAAGTCAAAATTGTCCAAAAATGTGCTGACGTAATACTTGGATGCCTCTTTAGCTACCTTTTTTTTTTGTACACTAATCTTATAAAACAGTATTTATCAAACAGCTGGAAAATCAACTATATTTTATATTTCAGAAGCTGCAAAAAACCAAAAAAATATGACTTACACATATCGAAGCACACTATTTTAAAAAATCATCGCAACCGCCGCAGTGACACAGTACAGTATATACATTTGATTGTATTATAATATGACAATACACCGTTCGACTAAGCCGCATTATTATTTTTATTATCTATCTTACAAAATGATGGTGGAATAGTAGATGGTGGGTTACACGACTTTGAGTTCCAAAACCAGTGAGAGTGATAATATGATTAAGCACTACAAAATGTAAAGACCGTATGTGACATGTATGAAATACTATTTTATAATATTTTTTTATAGTAAAAATTGTGAATCATATTACCATTTTAAGAAATACATCTTGTGCGAGGAAAATAATTTTTCAACAGTTATCATTATATTTGTAAACAGTCCTAAGCCTGTAGAATCGGGAAGGAAAATCTTGGAGCATAATCGTGTGATGTAAAAACGGCTCATTGTGAAGCTATAAATATTATTTCAAAATAGCACGTTTAGAATAGGTAAATATTGAGTAAATTTTTTATCAACACTGGGGTTGGCACGCGCGATAAACGGAAACCGTGTACTCAATAGAATTGTTAGTCGTAAGTCACGTGTTAGTCATAGGCGCAATTAGAGGGGGCCAAAGGGGGATAACCCTCCTCAAAACTACTCATAGTCCCCCCCAAAAAAAAATTGTTGATAATTACATAAGGTTAATGCCTTTTTGGGAGGCTAAATCAATCAAATAAACATATTAGCCTCCCCCCCCCCAAAAAAAAGGTGTTTTCCAAGTTACGTTAATGGTGTTAGTACAGTAAGTGGTACGGTTTATGGACACTTCCCCGTCCGTTATATTTTCCCGTCCAATTCACTTTCAAATCATAAAATGTAATATCGAGCACATTACATAATATTTGCTATATATCTAAGTTATTTTATTGGATGCATACAAACTAAGTTCCGAAAAAACGTTTTAAGACGAATTGAATCCCGCTAGATTTCAATTATAATACCAATTGAGTCCATCTTTTTATACCAACTGAGTCCCAGACAACTTTTGAGTAAAAAACCATTTTCCTTCCCATTTTAACAGACCTAGGATTGTTTGTAAAAAATACAGGTATGATTAAAAATGTTTTTTCCTGTTAATTTCGATTAATAATAATAATTCAAATTATATTGAATATCAAAAATTCAAAAATTATCAAAAATTTTCAAAATTTGTCGAATTCCCCAAAAATAATTGGCATACGATTCGTATATAAAATAGTTTATACAATCGAAATTATTATCTGATTCAAGATTCAAGTCATAAAAAAAATAACAAGTTGATAGTTAAGTATTAAACGATACGAATAAAGATTATTTTATTATTATTATTATTATTATTAATATATTTAACAGTGAACAGAAAACAATACAATGAATAAAAACTACAAGATAACCTACCCCTTTAAGATATACTTTTGTTGGGGTAGGGAGTTATTACAATCAAAAATATTATAAATGAAATAAAATATAAAAACTAAGTGTATAGATAAAAGAAAAAAAATTTACATCATATTAGTCTACTAAATATACAATTCAATTCAATTCGTCACAAAGCCAATTAAATACAGATTTTTTAATACAAACGCTACGATAATTTTTTTTTTTTTTTTAATTCAAGAGGCATAGAATTATAAATAACAGGACCACGATAACCAATGAATCTTTGACCAAAGCTCTTCTTAGTGTATCTAATTTCAATATCAAACGCCCTATAATTATCTGATAGCTCTAGAGCTAAATGAACTCTCGAGAGTATTGAGAAATTTAATTACGAACATTACAGGCAGTTCTTTTGTATAATAGGTTTAGAGGAAGTACATTAAATTTTTTATAATTGAAAGAGGTGGATCCTATACTATTATTGATGTTTACATATTTTATACATTGTATATTTTAATTTATTAAAGTTAAAATCAATCTATTTCAAAGTGAATTGAACGGGAAAACGTCTGACGGGGCGCAACGGGTACGGGAAATGTCCAACGGGGATGTGACCCGTCACCGAGTGGTACACGTATATCTAGCAGTAATATTTTCCTCGGAAATAGCTTTAATTTTTTTGTTTTTTGTTCTATTGCTCTACCGAAAACTCACTCAACCCCACCCCTGATCTGGCTATGCCGCGGGAGGAGAAGGCGACGACAAATTATCCGGTGGCCTGTAAAAGAGTACGGTGCTTGCGTTAGTGTGTGTGCGGGTGTACGAATTGAATGTCGCCGCCGGCGGAAGAGAAATATTATTATTATTATTATTATTATTAGCGGCGTGCATTGTTACCCGATGGGGTGTGAAAAGTCAACGGACGGATGGTTAATATCAAAATATTATATAATAATACGGTTTATATAGGTATATATACGCGTTATTATAGCGCAGCAGCCAAGTAGCTGTGTGTGCTCAGCGGCTACAGGTTATGTGATGTGCGCCAGTTATAATATGTATACGAACGCGTACACACAAAGTGTATAATAATAATAATAATAATAATAATAATAATAAATATACACTATACGTATATATATTATATATATAGGTACGTGTTCACGGTCCATAAGTTGCGCATTATAACTTGGAAGCGCCCCAAGACGTTTGCGCGCCGCAAACGATATCTAATTAGCCGTTAAATTCGATAATGACAAAAGGGTATATTATTATATTTCCTGCGCTCGTTGATGGCATTTAATATACAGAGCACACAGCTATCGTATGCCGCCGCCACCGCGTCGCCGTTACTCTGGATCCTATTATACACCGGTAATAATATTATTGTGTTCTTATTATCGTTTCCAGCGGCTCCTGGTGATAATACGAATGTTAAGTGCGTACACAGCGTGTGCTCGGCCGCAGTGACACGACCCGCCGCTGTACCCCAAACCAATGCGTGTCGTCCTCATCCTGTTTCCGGAACGCGCGTTCGAGACTTATAAAAAAAATGAAAAATGAAAATAAGACGCGCTAATTAAGTCCCGTTAAAAAAATAATACCGTAACGTTTGAGACACCGTAGTGACTGTATAATATGCGTGTAGGGGTGTGATGGGAGAAACATGTCCGACACTCCTGAAGACAATATTCAAAACGTAATTATGCATTAATATTTTGGATTCTCGGTGGAATGAAAAAGCTAGTCGTTTTATAATAATTTATATTTTTAGATTCTGAATGGAGCGAAAGTGTTTTTACATTGATGATTATTTATAATTTTTTTTTTTTGTATTTTCAAATTTTCGTACAGAAAAACTTGTCCAAAAGTTTCCACCAACAACTTTTCAAATCACAATTTGCCTCTATATGGTACTTTTGACAGGTAATATTTTGAAATTCTTAACAGTTTTCTCAAAATTTTGAAAAAATTTCACAAATAAAAGGCTCGGAAATCTGTATCTTTTTTTAACCCAAGCTGTATGAAATTTAAATGTAGATAGATAATATAATACGAGAAATATTTTGAAAATGTGATCTTTCTCATCAAGATTTTTTTTTTACTTTTCTCCGTTTATAGTAAAATATAAAACTGCCGAGTAAAAATAATTTTTTTTTTTGTTATTGTAACAAACTAAATTATAAACTAATTAATTTAAAACTAATTAATAAATTTTAAGTAAAATTGTCTTAAATAAACTGAAGCTCTGCCCAGAATCGTTTTATTAAAAAAATGGTTTATCGTTTCTTTAAGATTTAACACGTCAATTAAGTCCTATATGAGGTGTGAAGAATACCCATGATGTGAACTCTGGTCTTTTTTGTATGAAAACGTTGTTTTTGTCAAAAAGATTCATTCAGTAACTTTTCAGATCAGAAATTACATTCAAGTGGAACTTTAAAAAGTTTTTTTTTCAAAATGTTTAATTATTTTTACAAAAACCAGAAAAACCTGTCGAAAAATTTAATTAAAACTGAAATGTAGGCCATAAACCAGTTTTTCAATTAACTTTTTTATTAATTTCACTATTATTTTAAAATTAATCGGATTAGAACCTAACCTATTATCAAACATATATTTTAATTCAGAAGAAAAATTGTATTTTTTATTTTTTACCACACTAAGGATGAATATAAAATATGTGAATTAATTTGTGTTTTATAAGTTTTTATCCAACAAAATCTTGATTTAATAAGTTGAATATTTTATAACTTCACTCACATAATATATTATATCTAATTATTCTGGTAAAATTTCGAAAATTGAAAAGCAATTTTTATTTTATAACCGTTTAAAGTTAGAATATGTATGAAATTGATAATTTTTTAGATTCTGAATGGAGCTAATAACCTAGTGTTTTTATTTTATGTATTTTTTATGTATATATATATATATATATATATAAACTCTTTTTTATATATGCTTGTAAATGTTAAATAATTTTCCAGAATTTGGGAAAATTACCAAAAACTTTGACAAATCACCTTTAAAACTTTTTTTTAATCTAAAATTAAAAAATAGATGTGCAATAATATCAAAAATATTTCGGAGAAAGAAACATTTTTTTTGTATTGTTTTAGTAGCGTAAAACATAGTTTAATAAGCTTTTCTGCGGTGCAGGCATTAATTTTGTTCTTCAGCACAAATGTTCCAAAAATATGATTTATTTATTCAAGAAAAAATGTTTTACAAGAAATTCAAACACTTATTTCTACCCAAAAAAACTGAAATATTACCCAGTGCCTAAAGGAAAACTGAACCGTCAATGGTTCCATTTAAATAACGATTCAAACAAATTTCGAGTACCTATCATATGAATTTTGAGTAAATTTTATAACTGCTTAATTTGTTATAACCATTCAACCGGAAACTACTCAGTCATTCATGCATTAGAAAATCGATTTTTTTTTTTGTAAACATTCAATTAAATTATGAGATCAATATTAAAATTGGCTTTCACATGAAAAATTATGTTACGTTAAACCACCTTTTGAAGTTCCTGACAACTTTCATCTATGTTCCTGTATATATACTATAATACCAATATTATTAATTACTATATTATTAAATATATTAAAAAAATGTTTGTTTATTTTTAAATCTGCATTTTCCTTCCATTTAAACTATAATATAGCAAAGGACACATACTACAAGATTTTCTAAAATTTTAGTTTTATTATACACCCATAGATAGGCTCAATGTTAAATTATTTTCAAAATTTACCTTTTTTTCATTCTATAACATTCTTTCTCATTTCATAACGAAAGTTATGAAATTATTTATTATTTATTTATTTTTTTTTTAAAAAAAACAGAACTCGGTTTAAATACACCAGTTATTTTCTCAGTAATGGTATACTCTTACGGAAACTACTATCAATGAAATATTAAAGACAAATTTTCTAAGTATAAAATAGGAATTAATCGGTAATGTAAACACTGCAACGATAGAGGTGGTTACAGCTTTTTTTTGGCACTAAACAACTTAATTATAAAATATTGTCAGTAAAACTGAACGTACAAATTCTTTTTATGAGTTAAATGTTATAATTAAAGTATTAAAATGTAACAAGTTAATTTATATATTTGTATATATAGTAACAATTCAACCGTATTCTCTGAATCGAAATCTCGGGGGTGAATACCCAACCCCCGGTTCCCACCCTTACCTACACTTATGACCTAATATAAACGTATTATATTAATAATCATATATGTTATGTACACAGACACACACGACCGTGTAGACAACTGTTGAACGTTCGTATATGTGTAAGCACGTTCTGGCTTTGTACATTAAACGCTACTTTACTATGGTAAACCGTCTTTAATGTCGAGAATTTTCCATATTAATAATAATTAATGTCAACGAGAAAGAAAAATAAAATAAAAACTGTCAGGATATACAGATAGGTACGTTGGACGATCGTCTCGCTTCGTTCGTCTCGGCGCAGTCCGATGATAATAAATTGTATTATTATTTTTATATATTATACATATAAAAAGCCGTGTTAAATCTTTGTCTCTCTCTCATGTGTGACCGTTTTGAGCAGTTTTTTTTTTTTAATCGTGTGACATCCAATTTTGATTGCATCAGTCGCGTTTTTTGCCACAGGGCGATTGTAAACTTCACCGGAAAGTATGTAAACTCCAGAGTTGAGGAAACAGGTAGTATGTAAACTCCACCGATCTATTGTATTACATTTTCCATTTTTCGAGGGATATTGACTCAATACACCTCGAAACTATATCAGAACTTCTGATGGTGGGTATGCTAAATCCAACGATTTGTTGCAATGTTTTCCCATTTAAAATAAAAATTCCTACAACAATACTTGCAATCTCTAATATATTATATATCGAAAATCAGTTGTTTCAAGATAATACTTCCGTCAAGTCAACGTGGCAAACGTAATAGTTGTTATTTGTTAATAATTTTAAATTTCTATGGACAAAGTACATAAGTTCTAAATGTTAATAAGTTGTGGTGCGTTGTGAAAAATTGTAACTCTGTTATTAAGACATTTGGTAAAGAAAATTTTCGAATAGTTTATCAATTTACTGTTTACGATACAAAAAATAATAGTGATGTAAATTATAAAACCGGTGAACTGTGAAGTTTACGTACTACCTATTATCATGATCTTTTATGACCGATGGAGTTTACATATTACCTTTTCTTAACCATACGCGACCTGTGGAGTTTACATATGCCACTATAAAAACGCATAATCTATAGAGAGACTTAAGAATTTTTTTCAAGAACTAGTTAGATTTTTATGGGCTCGTTTTGATAAACAGAATACGTCTTAAAGCCTGTTTTATCATCTTTCCTCAGAGTGTCTCCCCCAATGCCCCCAAAATATTTTCCATCTCAAAACCACATTAAAAATATGTATATTGTAGATAAGGAAAATATCCATTCCTTAAATCAATAATAAAATCGAATTTTTACGCAAAAATTAAGCATTTTATTTTTATTTTTTCATTTTTTGGAGTATTTAAATCTGGCCATCACATTTTTAGCTGAATTTCCGTATCCAAATCGTCAATACGCATAGGAATAATTCATAATTAAGTCTGGCGCATGGTGTGACAGACGATCGTTTGAGACAACTTGCTCGGGAATGTACCGAAGTAAAATTTAAATGAATTTTTACAGGATTTAAAAACACAAACGTCTAGGAAATATAACGTACTTTTTTTCTGTTATGATTTAATCATTTAAATTTATGTAACACTAAATGTGAGAGATGTATAGGAAGGTATAGGTATCTATCTCTCAATTTTTAATTTTTCTTGCGTGTGTTCTAAATTTAATTCTCATTTTAAAAATTCGAAGATTTGTTTCTTATAGTTTACAGTTAAAACAATAAATAGGTGATTTTAAAAATGGAATTAAATTGTATTAAAAAAATAATTCAGTTAATAGATGTATGAAATTTTAGGAATCAAAATACAAGCTATACTAATAGTGTATATTTACTTCACCAGAGACAAAAATAACTAATTTTTCGTATTACACATTCGACTTTTCATAACTACACACAGTTTTAGTCTCTAAATTGTATAGCGTGGGTTAAAATTGCCATCTCAAGTTTGAATGTTGTTTTATAAGCCTAAGTATAGTTAAAAAATAAATGTCACTCCACTGAATGATATAATTAATAGCCATTATGTTTAAATACACACAGAAATCCAGAACAGTAAATCTATGTTAATTAAATGCTTGAACAAATCATTGACGTTAAACATTTATCTATATTGTTTTTGATTTTTGACTTCAAAGTGCGTTATCAAGTTATCAATTCGATTAAAACCACGTTGATATTGTTACTGACAGAAAAATTTTCAAAAAAAGGATAAGAAAATAATTATATTTTGCGTATAACTTTTTTAAGGAATATGCCAATTATTGAAATACTTTCCAAAAGTACCGTTTCACTTTACGCTGAATCGGTTCATAGATTTTTATTCAGAGCCTGGTTTTTGAACGAAAAATCTGGCTCCTCTTCTAAACAATTGCATTTTTATCCATAATCTGTTTGTTTCAATCAATTTTGAGCTTTTCAGCGTCTATTACAAAATATTTTGCTGAATCTGTACCTACTCATTAACAATTTCTATAACTTGTTTTTCGTATATTAATCAGAAATAACAATTGGGGAAATCTCAAAATATATGTTTAAGTTTCTGAATAACAAAATTCAAGTAACTTGACATGAAATTGATAGGAACAAATTGATTTGCAATAATATTATCTAAAATTCTAATTGTGATGCAAGTTCACTTTGTACGGGTTTGGGTCCACATAAACCTTTATAAGTTAATATAAAAAAAAGCCGGACATACTTCGCACGATGGGTGTACTTCGCACGACGGGTGGTATTCTCTTGACGGGCGTATTAAATTTTAAAGAAACGATAAGTCATTTCTTCAGTAAAACGATTCTGAACAAAG
>JAIPRM010004941.1:0-21664 GCA_025469315.1 Stegophylla sp. TES_Ste_2020 | reverse complement strand
TCATTTCTTCTATAAAATTATGTATTTCTTAACCTATTTTGTTATATGTTGTTTTTCTTATATATTACACCGTAAATTGTAACCTGGGCTTATGCCCGTTTATCTTTAATAAATAAATAAATAAATATAATGCAAACAAAATAATCATAAATCATATCTCTAATTTGCACATTTTATTGTTTGCTATGGTTAATAAATAGATAACATCAAATTTTTAAAGAAAAATTTGATAAAGGCCAGATCCTACAAACAACTATTCCTTGTATTAATCCTTTTGGCACTGGACCAAAATCCCAGGAATCTGTTGAATTATTATGATTATCACCTTCCAACCATACTGAACCTCTTGGAACCTAGGTAAACAAAAAAAGTAAGCAGCATTTCATTTAAGCGAAATAAAATATGAAACAATACATTTATAGATAATTCTTTAAAAATAATAGAAAACTAAACATTTTAGATTCTGAACGAAGTATTTTTTTTAAAACTAGTGTTTTTACAAAGATGTTTATTTTTTTTCTCTAAACACTTGTTTAAAAGTTTTGACCAACAACTTTTTGATACTGGATTTGCCCTTAGTTGGTACTTTAGAGAGGTAATTTTTAGAATTTCTGAAAATACTCGGCAACCGTCATTTTTTAATCCTAACTTATTATTCCCATTAAATTTTTTCCTTTATTTATTAGATAAAAAAAATTTAAAGTAAAGTATAGACAAGAAGCCTGGACATCGCTCTTTGTGTCAAGATACTCTTGATGAGTGTGTTGAAAATGATGACTTTTATTGTTCTTTATATTATTAACTTCTTTCGTTCAGAATTATTGTCTTATTGAAGATATGATTTATTGTTTCTTTAAAATTATACACACCTTTCAAGAGTATTTGACCCTAGGAGCGAAGTATGTCCAGCTTTCTTGTCAATACTTTTACTCTTTCATAACTGAAATTCATCAATAAAATATTTTACACTGAATAAATGGTGGAAAATGATGTTTTATTAATGAATAACCAATTGAGTATTAACCAATATCAAGAAGATAAGTCACTATAATATAATCAGGTCACTTAGGGAGACATCATTTAGATAACTAATTTTAGAGTTAAATAATTTTCAACAAATGTATCCTGAGCAAGAGCAACACTTTTTATGTATTTTTCAAATGGAAAAAAAAATTTAATTTGAAAAAATACATAAATATTCTATTGTTAAATGTATAAAATTCAACTGACCAGCAGCAACATGAAGGCATTTTTCAAGCGAAAAAGAGAGATGTGTGAGTGATTCATGATTTGGTGGAACTGGCCACCAAGGTTATGATGAGTATTTTTATACTCAATATCGTATTCCTCAAATAAATTACAGAAAATTTGGTATAAAATTTGCAGTTTCTTTTTTAAGTAAAAACCTCATTTTAAAGTAGCACAAAACAAAATAAAAAAAAATTCATATTTATATTAAATGTTAAACTATTGTGTCAGAACTACTAAAAACGATTCTGTCAAAATCCAAAAAAAAAATAATATTTTAGGAGATATTGAGATTTCTAGAAGAATCGTGTGACGTCACTGGGCTGGGCTCATTGAAATCGCTTATCTTACACGTGTAAAAGTTGTTAGCTTTACTCAATGATTTAACCTAAATATTTTAATTTGTTATTTGATTTATGTAAAAATGTGTAAAGGATGATTTGTGCTAAGGATGATAAAAGTATCAGAATTTTAATATAACATTTATTATTATTATTTTTTATATAAAAAATACTAAAAGATATTTTTTGTAACATACATATGTATTGTAATTACAAATTAACTATGGCTGCAATGCGCTGTAGCAGTGCAGCGCGTACATATATTTTGATACATGGTGAATACCAACCAACGCTGGTCAGATGACAAGTCTGACACTATCTTTTCAATTTTAAATATTTAATTTCTATAAATATAATTTTATAGTTTTTATAATATATTTGAGCAGTAGTTAGTAGGTTGAAGCTCACAGACTACAATGATTTTATAGTAATTGACTCTTCGAAGCGTTGTTCATTTTTGGTTGAAATACTGAACAATTATTATCGTGTTTTATATTATTATATAAAATTTGTAAGCAGTAACCACCAACTAAAAATAAATATTATGTAATTGAATGCATGCTGAAAAAATGGGGTCTAACACCATGTCGTATTGCAGCGATTACAAACTACAAACACCCATGTTAAAATGAAATCTAGCATATTTGTAAAACTATTTCAGTGTTAAGAAATGTACAATTAATGATCTCTGTTATTTAAGTTGGTTTTGAGAATCACACAGTCTCATCGTACATTGACATTTTTAACTCTTGGAAATACACCATTTCATTCATAGATTTCTTTATTCTAGAACACCAGAAAACAGGTCTTACAAATTTAAAGTAATCTTGATAATATCTGGCTTTTTCATATTATTTTTGAGTTTTGAATAAAAAACATAATTTATTTTATAATTCCAAGTAAGTATTATTTATCTTATACAGTTAATACATAAATTTGTCACATATGGTATAAATACAGGATGATAAAATGAAACAGGCGATTTTAAAATGACTATAAAATCAAACAGGTAATTTTTGAACAAATTTATTTATACCCCCTTAACAAATGTAAAATAGCAAAAAAATGTGTTGATTACTTATTAATATTTCATTTTTATAAATCATTTCCACAAATTAACGTCCATCAAGATGCAAGCATTTGTCGAACAACTTCTGATAACTGCACATGACATTTCGCAGAATCTGCAGAAAGATTTATGCAATGTCTTCAATCATTGTTTAAGATCCTGAGGCCTCAAGTATCCTCGGTGTTCTGTGGTGTACTCTACTCTTAATTTTAATTAAGTTAATAATTAATTATTAATAGTCATTAAATTAGGCAAACGTGGGAGATGTGGAATAATCTTTTGCTTTTTTGATTCAACATGGACATGATCTTATGGATATTGTTTATAAAAATTAAACAAAAAATATTGCTTTTTAATGCTATTTTACATACTTTAAGGTGGTATAAATAAATTTATTAAAAACTAACTTAATGATCTTTTACAATTATTTTAAAATCGTCCGATTCACTGCCCCACCCTGTATAATGAATCAAAATGATGCCTTTCAAGAATAGAGGCCAGGTGATTAGTCACTATGGTATCTATTCACTAAATCAGATCCTGGCTAGAATAAAACTCTATAGCTTCAATTATGAAATAATATCCTCCATTCACTTTTACCATTTATAGTATGTAACTTAACATCAATTAAAACTAATACTCACTGTTTGATAATTTATGCCTCTTCGAACAACTTGCCCATCAATGGCTTTCACTCTTTTTAAAATAAACCGTGTATACTCAATAGGTGACTTAGCAATTACCACGTCTCCTTTGTCTACGCCATTGAATACTTTTGAAAATTTTTTGATTATCACCAAGTCGCCAGAATGTATAGATGGTTCCATGGAATCACCCGAACACTAAAATGTTGTTTCGTTTGAAATTAAGCAATAATTCAATAAATCTAGGAAAAAATAATTAAAAACTGACATGGTAAAAATAACATAGGAAAAAAAAATGATATCTAAGAGAATAAAATGACAAACAATGAATTGATGGAATACTTCAGCACAAGATGGGTTTTTATGCTTTTAATAAATAAATATTCCATGTAGTATAGATTTTATGCATATTTTTTTATATTTAGTACAGTATCCAATGGCCAAAGTCATAATTTTTAGAGAAAAAAAATTTATTAGATCCTCTGAAAATTGAATATTGTGTTAATAAAAAAGAATAACGTTCATATAAACGTTTGATATATATATATTGTGTAATAAATATCTCGTGATGAACTATGAAGTATAAACTCGCAACGAAATATTTTATAATAAAACATCGCACGATGAAATAGTTGTGATGAAGTGACGTGTTAAGAAATGTCGCCTATGCTTCGATGTCTTTATTATAAAAATTCTAATCTTAACGGTCGTGGAAATAATAATGGACATTTTGATAAATAAAGTAGGTACGAAATTAAATTGTATAAAACTTGAAATTTATAATCCGTTTAAAGATTTTTCCTCAATCACTTTAGATATAATTTTATAAGACGCCGGCCGGTCACTTCCTAATGTGATATATTTTACATAAACTTTTGACATAATAACACAATTTTTTAATTTTATGTAGTTTTTCACCGTATCATTTTTTTTTCGGACACCAACTCAATAAAATCTCACAGCAAATACTTACTAGAAACACATCAGCTACATGTTCTGTTATGCAGTGACCAACACAATAATACTTAAAGCATGCAAACGCAATTTTTCCTACTTTATTGAGCATTGAATATTATTTAACATTATTCAATGAAATTAGTGAATATATACATTTCTATAACACTTGTAAAGTAGAAACTATTAGTAAATTAAACACTTAAGGTGATGTTAAAAAAGGTTCAAAAGTACCATACAATTTCCAAATAGCTGAAATATTGAAAAATCATGTGGTAAAAATAAAATAAACTCATTAAACATCAGTATCTGTCATTTATGTTCTCTGTTCTCTGTAACACAGATTACAGAATATTTTGAAAATCTGAAGATTTTGAACTTCATTCATGCTGATATGAATGAATGATAATATTATCGTAATATAATAATGTATGATAATAATTAAATTAATAACACAGATTATATGAAATAATTTGTGGAGTAGGTATATAAAATATAGTATTAATTATCTATGGATATCACGAATAGAAGTTATTCCATAGCACGATTGAAGATATGAAATCTGCAATCATGTTCCACAGAATAGATCTATTCTGTGATCATGATCAGATTATTCATAAATAATAAAAGTTTATTATATTTTGTCATGAGAATATCATTCTGTGTAAACATATCATACATTGCTAGAGACTCATGTACAAATCCCCTTGAGCTCTCATTGATCATATTCCGTTTGTGAACGTTTTTTGATGCCGATCATAGACATATACCTATACTATTAAAATATTATTTGTCTAAGATGCGGATAATGATAATTTATACTCGTAATTTGTTATAATCATGGCTAAATGTGTGTTCTAAAACTCAAACATTAAAAACCCTTTAAACAAAAACCATAAAAAGCTAGATGAGGAGCATTGAAATTTCAATTACAAATCAAAATATCGACAATATCGAAATGACAATCAAATAACAGTTATAAGTGGTGGATAAGGTAGATGAGTGTATATGTAATAATAATGAAAGTGAAGAGAATACAAAAAATGAGGAAGAGGGGCTCTAAGTCTAGGGGAAGAAATTAGAAATATACAACCCATTCTTAGAATAAATAATTTTAAAAAATTAATACATTGGGATGAATTAACCAATGAAACCCAATTTGAAAACAATAATCAATTGAAATAAGAAATAAAATATCCATATATTGTAAAAGGGACAGTAGAAGATATTAATACACTTATTCTCATTAATACGAGAAGCCCTAAATATATATACTTATTTTACACACAAAACAATTTTACTTAAGTTTTTAATTTAAACAATTTTAATTAAAAAAACAGAATATCTTATTTTAACAATATAAATAAGTAGCAACCATATTCTGTTATGGATTTTATATACTATACATATTGTTAAAGAAGTGAGTACATTTTAGTTGAAAAATGTAACAAATAATTTTTGAGCAATATGGAAACAAATAATACATTAGTATAACAATGTAATATGAATTATATAAAATAAAACAAAATTAAAATATAAAACAAAACAAAACAAGTATACAAGGATTTTTCATACATAATACTTTTTTAATAAAGTTGTACTCTTTGAACTATTATAATTAAAACTACTTAGTCTTATATAAATACCGAGATATAGCTTAAAATTCACTACACGACAAATGTTTTTGTATAATTGAAATAATGTAATCAAATATAGACTTCAAGAACTTATATATGCATATTGTAACAAGTTTCGACTAACACCATCCATCAGGTTAAATATGTATTAAATATTGTTAAAAAATAGTTTACATAATAGAATAATTGCATGAAATTGATTAAACAATGAAAAATAATAAAATTAAAAATATAAAACACAAAACTGTATTTTATTACAATATAATTCATACTACACCATCTCAATTTACAAATGTTTTTGGAGGTGCAGATGCAGATTTATTAGAGATTTTTTTTATATTTTTATGAACTCATAAAGTTTTATGTATTTAAAAATGAGAAAAAATAAATAAAAATTACTGCATTATAATTCATAATTCAAAGAGGGTTGATGTTTAACAACTTTTTTATAGTATTGTATGTAAAGTAAATTAGGATGATTCTTAAGAACTCCTGAAAAGCTTTTCTACTCAATTATATTATGTAAATAAAATATAATTTATTGAATGACAAATACGTCTATTTTTATATTTTAATTATTAATATATATTAATATAAATTCAAACACATAAAATGGTACTATATATTTATCCATTTATTAATTTAACTATAATTATATCTACACACCACATAAAATAACAAAAAAAACTAAAATGTACAAAATATGTGCCCAATATGTAGTTGCCGTAAATGTAATAATATCAAAAAACCTTACCTTCTCCTATGTTCTCAGTAACTAATTAATGATTATTATATAATAAGAGTAATTATAGTCAAATATTTATCATTAGGTAAGGTGATGATTATACAACAAATAATCACAAAATATCAATAAATTACATAAAAAATAACTATAATCACAAATTTGAAACCAACATTTCATACCTTTGACCAGTTAAAATGTTGATTCCTCTCATTGTACAGCATAGCTAAACTAGATTTATGGGGACTCCTTAACATTTTATGTAAATCTCAAAGTAAACCAGCAACAAAACAGATAAATTAGTATTTTTAAGTAACTTAATCAGCCAAATATAGTACTGAAATATTCAATATATATATATACATTTAAATTTTATTTTTAAATGTATATAGGTATATGTAATTATATGTTTCTTTAGCTTAAAAGAAGTTTTTAATGAATGAATCACAGTTGTATTTACTTTTTGAGTTTGTCCAATGGATTTGAAAAAAAAAGACTCCAAGCCTCAAAAACAGTTAAATGAATGAACAAATAGATATTTATTTATTAGGGAAATAATATTCCTATGTATTATTATAATATTTGATAAAAATTATTTTATAGTTACCTAATAGTAATTTATTTTTGTCACACAAGACAAATATTACACAGAGATCAAAAACCATAAAACATAAATTGATACTAAACATAATGTATTAAATCTAGGTGATTTTGGTTTGGATCAAATTTTTGGTTTACTAATTCACGTCTATACAATGAGGTATTTAAAAAAAAAAAAAATCAAAACAAGATCTTTTAAGTAGTTTAACATTTATTTTAACATTCTGAGTGGAGCGAAGAAGCTAGTATTTTTACAATGATGTTTATTTTTTTATTTTTTTTGTGATCGCTTTTCCATATGGAAATACTTGAGTAAAAGTTTCGATCAGCAACTTTTGAAACCGGATTTGCCTCTAGTTGGTACTTTAGAGTTCATTTTTTGAATTTCTTAATTCTTTATTTATTTTTTTTTTTTTTTGGAAAAAGTACCCAAAATTTGATTAAATAGACTCAGAAACTATCATTTTTTGATCCAAACTTTATGAAAATTTAAACATAGATAGACAATAATATGAGAAATATTTTGGCACAAGAAAATTTTGAAAATATAAAAAAAAAGTTTTGGAAATTTTTTTATTTTTTTCTGTTAACACTTTTTTGTGTGGAAATACTTGTCTATAAGTTTCAACCAGCAAATTAAAGAAACCAGATTTGTTTCTAGATGGTACTTTAGAGAGGGCATTTTTTTAAATTTTCAATTGTTTTTATTTATTGGTAATTTATGGTAATTGTTGGACGCCTGATTAAGTGACGTATTAATTAAAAAGAAACACATAAATATACTTGTTAAATATTCCAAAGCTTGACACATCTCACATACGTTACCATTGATCACATTGTCTTTTAATCATAATTTCATAAGAAGAGTTAAAATTATGTTTGGTTTGTTAAACAAGGGAGTACAATTCTAAGTCATAAAAATACAATAATAGATAAAAAGGAAAATAAAGTTTTCTCTATAAAATAAATAATATCTATTTTTAATCTCTGCTCAGAATCGTTTTATTGAAAAAATGATTTATTGTTTCTTTAAAATTCAATACACTTACAAGAGAATGCCTTTCAAGATGCAAAGAATATCCATCATACGAAGTATGTGTGGCTTTTTATTAGTATTATGTTTGAATATTAATGATAATGTACTTTTTAAATTTTAAAGTTGAAATATTAATTAAAAAATATCATTAAAACTGTATAAACGGTAAAACTTCACTAAGACAGAATCGTTTGAGGACTATCCAATTTTTCCAAATAGTTTCGGATTTATTTTATAATATAATTCTTATATAGGTATAATACAGTTTAAATATAAGTCAAATCAAAAAAGTAAAATATTATTTTTAAATATAATTTGTGTTTACATACACACAATTGATATGTTTCTGCTAGCAAAATATTAATTAATATTTTTTGGAGAAAATCATTCATTTTATTTATTTTTTTTATTTTGAAAAACTCTACACACTTTTTGGCTTTTGAAGTCAAATTTAAAAGTTCACTACTAGACACTGTTAGGGAGAATTTTCAAAGTTCCTCGAGATAAAAGATAGCGATTTTGCAATATTTTCATAGATTTTATAATAATAATAGACTGTTCATAAAAGTAGTCCCAGTGGTCTAACATAAGTAAAGGCGCTGCTTGTGTTGACCAGCATTATAGAATTAATTAAAATTATTTTTATTTGTAATAAAAATGAAATATAATTTTAACTTAAAGTTTATTTTAATAAGTATTTTTATTTTTTTATTTAAATGCTGTTCTAAAATTAATAAGTATAACTAATGGAGTAACTTCTAGTAGAAACATTTTGTGGTAATTAGTTAAAATGACCAACTAAGTAATTTACAAAATATAGGGTTTTAAATTTAAAGGTTTTTTTTTAATTACAGATTTTCATGTGTTAAAAAAATTTTGGAATATTAAACAATTTTACATATCACATAGTATATAAATATATATATAATAGCCGTATATAGTATTAAGCATAATTTACATATATCATATATGATATTACGATCACTTGGGAATGTCTAATGGTCAGTGTCTTGCACTTAATTTTAATGTAAACATTAAGTTTTTTACTATCAATAATAAAAGATTTTAGATGTATATTGGAGTTCATATTAATAAATCCTAAAAATAATTATATAGGTTTAACATTAATTAATAGATTTTTTAAGGTATAAAGTATTTCTATACTTACAGTCAATTTATAACAGAAGCAAATTCTCCTGTTAATATTTACTCAGAATTATAATACAGTAGGTTTGAATAAAAGAATAATTCTCATGAAATTAATTATTAATTCCATAAAGGTTAAAATATTTTAATTTTAAAATTAATTATGTTTAACAGTTTTATAAGTAATAATACCTAAATAAAAAGTGAAAAAATCTTCTTAATTAAATTTAATACTAGACATATAAGACTAAGTACTTGTTCACAATTTTTTAAAAAATGAAAATATTAGTGAGTAAAGTATATTAAATAATACATTTATATCACTAGCAGTTAATGTACAAAGCTTAATTATAAATAACATTAAAAACTATAAAATAGAATATGACTCAAGATATTCTATTTAACTACTAAAACAAAATAAAAAAATTAATATAACAAAATAAATTTCATAAAACAAAATAGGTACAATTTAAATAAAATTAATTCTCACTAAGTTAATTATTAATGAAATAGATAAACTAGTTAAAAAAATAATAAACTTAACTTTTCAAGGAACAGCACTATCAATCCTATTTTAGTTTATAAATTATTTACCATGAAATATATTATAACTATTATATTTTACTAGGAGCATTTAAAAAAATTAAAAACAGAAAAATAAAAAAATATAGGTTATTTGTTTAGAAGTTACAAGAGTAATTGGCAAGCAATTAAAATGCTAAAATATGATAATCCTAATTCTTATTTATCTTTATGATTAAATGTTTTTATAATTAATTATAAAAACACATTGCTTGCAGTTAATTATTATTTTTATGTTTTCTATGGTTTATCACAATCTTAACGTAGTTTATTTGTATTAAAATGTAATTATAAATTATAATAGATATAATTTCTTTAAATATTATAGGGTAATTAATAATTTAGATCATTTTTATATTTTTAATTCATAGGAAAATGTACTTAAATTATCATAAGCAAATTTTTGAGATCAATTTATTGATATTGGAACAACACAAAAAAGTTATGTAAAGGTATGTTTCAGATTTAGTTTTAAATTTATTATTAGAAATTCAAGCTTTGTAATAACAGAGTTATCTTAACTTGAATCATTCTATAATAATTGATTAACATACACAGTCTCAACCAATAAACATTAAAAAGTATAGTATTAAAAGTAAGAATGAATAAAATAATTCATAATCATTGCTCATATCATTAAGTATACAAGTTACACACTGAAAAAGACAAAATAATGTTAATTCTAACTGTTTAAGTATTTTCCATAGTCCTATGACTGAAGAATTATTATAGCATAGTTTATTGAGGATGGTAAAACTGAAATTAGAATAGAATGTTTCATATTTTTTTCTTATGTAATTAATTAATATACAAAATACTGGAGGGTAAAAGAGCCAGAGATAAAAATTATTTTGTTCTTATTTGTGCTTTACTTGATAAGTATTGTTAACTTTTCTACTATTTATTTTTATTTAATATTTTAAGTCTTGGATTTTGCGATCAACATTTTCACTGTTGGATTAATATAAATAAACCTAGGTTCTAGTAAAAAGTATTAAATATCAACCATTTTTTCATCAGTAACACACAATGTATGTACAATAACAAGTTAGGTTTACAACAAAAAGTATGTGAAAAACTGATCATAACATTCGAGGATAAATATTTCATTTTGAGCTAATATAAATATTAAATACAATGAAAACAAATAAATAGTAAATTTAAAATTACTAATCAGTCACATTATGTATACTGAATTTATTGAGTCTGCTGATATGGATAGGTATACAAGGTACAATTGGAAACAACAAAAATCTAAAACCCTATAGTCAAAGGCGCAGCTAAATTTATCTGAGCTGCAATGCCATGCATAGCTGTACAAAATTATCTACATAATAATAATATTCTTAATAAATAGTTTGTTACAAAATATAGGTATCATTTACTACAAGTTGACTTAATTCTTAGTAAATTATTTACCATAGTTAGTTGAATAACGACAAACTATAAAAACTGTAACCTGGATGTCCACTAGCAGCTAAATAAATATACACAACATGATATGCTCCAGGTATGAAACAAATGAAGCCAGCAATGAAAAACGCTATTGGATGATAATCTGAGTCTGGAGTCAATTCCACAATTATAGCCAATGACAATAGTACTGAGAACATATTATAAGTAAAATTTGAAACATGAGTAATTACATCTAAGCAAGTAAATTTAATATTTGGATAATTACCAGTTCCAATTACAAGCAGAATTACAGCAGCTAGTACAACACGCCAATTTTCTCGCACCTGAGGATGGTGCCAACACCAGGTTTTGTGATTAGAATTTGTTGTTGAGTTATAAATTAATGAATCACTGTCCCGTGATAATGTCTAGAAGGCAAATTTGAGTAAATTAATCAATTTGGTTATGTTCACATTATTTATAATAGTAACACATTATTCAAATAATTGTGACACCGTGTTGCACACACTCACATCTTCAAATTTTTTTGTTCTTGAAACTGACTCATGCTCAATACCACCATAATTAGTTAGTTTTGTTTGGCCAGGTGATTGTAGAGGTGAATTTCCTAAATTGGACCTATACACTTTTATGTCATCTATCGGTTCATCTTCAAAGGCATCATCAATTGAAAACCTTTTGCTGTAAGACATAGTTTAATCAATTATGGTTTATTTTTGTGTCATATTATGATTGTAAAATAATTCAATCTTTAATTCTCGGAGTATTCAGGTAGATTAGACAAAACTAAGAATAACGGTGGCGAATGAGAAATTACAATTTAAGTGAATTATATTATAATTAATAAAATATCGCTCAGAATATAAAATAAGAAAAATTAAGCAAAATTCAATTAACTATTCAAGAGTATAAAAGTTCTTAAATCATAATATACAATTTTGCAATAATGATAGAGTAAAGTTATTTTTTCTATAGTTATTATCCTCTTAGATAATACAGTGTAAATATAATAGAATATTATCTAAGGTATTATCCTTAACAATTGTTATCATACAAATTTTTGATAAGATTTTAAAAATGATAACTTAAACAAAAACACATAAACATCATATTTCTACAAAGAATGAATTGTGTATTTGTGTTTTCATAGTTTTTTTTACCAATATTTATAAACTTAATATTTTTTTTTTTATGTTTAATTTTTAGTTATTAATGTTCATACATCAATCTGCCCACTTGTGTGGTTAAAGCTTGTTTAGGATGAAAGAAAAAATGCCTCCATTCAAGCGTAAGAAAGTGACAGGAAAATCTTTTCCTGTTAAAATATGTACGTTAGATGCCGAATTAGAATTTAACTTAGAGGTATACCAATCACAATAATTTCCATAATTTTATGCACAACATTATTCGTAATTTCTTTAAATATTTATTTAGTTGAAGGCTACTGGTCGAGATCTTTTCGACTTGGTATGTCGTACAATTGGATTAAGAGAAACCTGGTATTTTGGCTTGCAATATGAAGATTCTAAAGGGTTCATTGCATGGTTAAAACTAGATAAGAAAGGTGTGTTTTTAAAATATTTGGTTTAAAACAAAATTGAATCATATTTAATTTTGTAGTACAAGATCAAGGAATTCCTCAACAGACAACAATGCCATTTATGTTCCTTGCTAAGTTTTATCCTGAAGAAGTAGCCGAAGAACTTGTTCAAGAAGTTACTCAGCATTTTTTTTATTTGCAAGTTACTCGTGCAATTTTAGCAATGGACATTTACTGTCCGCCAGAAGCCTCTGTTTTGTTAGCATCATATGCTGTTCAAGCAAAAGTGGGATAAATATTATTTTAAGGTTATTTCACTTAATTAGTTGATAAATTATGTATTTTTATAGTTTGGAGATTACGATGTTACAACTTATAAGCCAGGAATGCTTGCCAGTGAAGAATTGTTACCTCAAAGAGTTATCGATCAATATCAAATGACAGCCGAAATGTGGGAAGAGCGTATTAAAGTCTGGTATGCTGATCATCGAGGAATGTCAAGGGATGAAGCTGAAATTGAGTATTTAAAAATTGCTCAAGATTTAGATATGTATGGTGTCAATTATTTTCCCATTAGCGTGAGTTAGAAGTGTTTATAAATATATTACTCTTAATTTTAATTTGTTATAACCAAGTTATGGTCTTAATTTTATAGAACAAGAAAGATACAGACTTGTGGTTAGGAGTTACAGCTTTGGGTCTTAATATTTATGAAAAAGAGAACAAATTATCTCCAAAAACAACATTCCAGTGGTCTGAAATAAGACATGTTAGTTTTGATGAAAAAAAATTTACTATTAAACCGGTTGATAAGTCTTCCCCAAATTTTGTATTCTTTTCACATAAAGTTCGAATGAATAAATTGGTAAACATTAAATAAATCAATTAATATCAATAATAAACATATTTTTTAATTGTAGCATAATTGTTTAGATTTTAGATCTATGTATAGGAAATCATGATCTTTTTATGAGAAGACGTAAACCAGATTCAATGGAAGTACAACAAATGAAAACTCAGGCAAAAGAAGAAAAATCTAGGTTTATATTATTTTTTATTTATAATAATAATCACAGCACTTTTAATTTTTAAAAATTAATTGATATTTTTATTTTTATTAATTAGACGTCAAATTGAACGTAATAAGTTTGCACGTGAAAAACAGTTGAGAGAAATTGCTGAAAAAGAAAAAGCTATTATTGAACAACGACTATTGCAATCTCAAGAAGAAATTCGTTTAGCAAATGAAGCATTAGTTAGTTTCATTATGATTGTTAATATATTTAATTTAGATAAATATAAACTATTGTTCTCAAAACTTTTATAGCGTCGATCAGAAGAAACTGCTGATCTTTTAGCAGAAAAGTCCCGTGTTGCAGAAGAAGAAGCTATGTTGCTCGGTCAAAAAGCAACTGAAGCTGAACATAAAATTACTCAATTTCGCTTGACTGCACTTAGAGTATGATTGATAGATACAGATTTTATTTTTAGATCCAAAATTTATACCATATATTTTATTATGCTTATAGACCGAAGAAGAAAAAGTGAGTCTTGAACGCAAAACGCGGGAAGCTGAACAATTGACTGCGCGGCTGGTAGATGAATCTGAAAGACGAGCAGCTGAGGCAAATAAACTTAAAGAAGAGCTGCATAGAGCTCGTGTGGCTGAAAAATTAGCTAAAGAAAAATTACTGGATTTTCTTTCGAGAAAAACATATACTAATACAGTAATTAAAAATTGCTTGATTTTCATTCTAAAAATATTTAGACAATGATAACAATTATTTTTCTTTTAATTTTTTGTTTAGAGTGTTTCAAGTTTGTATTCAGTGTCTAGTAGTTCTGTACTAGACCTGCCTGCTGACTTGAATACATTAAGATTAAATTCAAATTCACCATCACTGTCTCTGCCCCATTCTCCTCCAGCAATTACAGATTTACCAACATACGATTTTATTGCTGACAATGATATGGAACAATTATCATTAGAAATTGAAAAAGAAAGGTTATACATGAATAAAATAATAGTTAATAAAATAAGTTTGTTTAAATATGTCTATGTGTATACAGAGTTCAGTATTTGGAGAAAAGTAAACATTTACAAGATCAGTTAAGAGACTTAAAAACCGAAATTGAAGTGCTCAAAGTAGATGAAAAACAATCTGAACTGGACATGTTACATGCCGAACAAGTGCGACTAGGAGAGAACAAATATTCTACACTAAAAAAAGTAATTTTTTTTTTTAATTTAATATTTTGTTAAAGTTGGTTCAATTATTTGAATCTTTAATTTAATTGAGCTGTATGACTTGATTATAAATTCAGTTGTAAGTAGAACACATTTAATTGAATCTAATGAAATTTAAAACTGCTTTAGGCTGTTTATAAGATTATTACAACTATTCAAATCTTTCAATGTAAGTCAAATTAAGTTCCATTGTTGGTTGGAGTGTTTATACTTGTAATATTTATACAAGTGATAAATTATAGTATAGATAGATTATTATAGATAGGACTTGATGATTATTTTATCCATTCCCAAGTCTAAATTGAAATTAATATTTATAATGGTTACAATTTTTTTTAGGATTTGATATTAAGCTCAAAATAGTGTCACTGTTTCTTTAGTTTTTTATCGAAGTAAATATATTTAGATTAGGTTAACATAAAGCCTAGTGCTGGATTAATAGCGTAGTTATTATCTATAGAAACAATTTATGAATTTGATAGTACCCGGTCAAAATCATGATACTATTACTGTGACGGTCATTATAACGAAAATAAAATAAGCGAATGTAATTAATATTGATAACAAAAATATCAAAAATGTAAATTTTGATTTTAATTAAAATGATAAGCAATTATGTCTTAAAAAGAACGAAGTAAATATAAAAAAATATAAATATAAATTAAAATTATATGCAATTAAAAAGTCCAAAGTTAGTATAAATTAAAAATAAAAGTAAATTATTTACACTTGCAAATTAAAATTGTATGCAATATCTTTTAAAAAGTCATTGTGTTATTTGTGTTCAATAAATTTACCATATCTTCTATTTTTTTTGCCCTGTTTTTATATATTTTTTCTTATTATTAGAATTGTCTGCAAGTATTTGTTTGTACCTTAGTTCTTGAATATTTTGTTCATTCTTTAAGCTTCTTTCTGAAATAAAATACTAATATATCTACTTATCGTGAAAATTGTGATTGTTGTTACTATTTACATAGTTTAATTTTTTATTACGGTTTTTCTGTCGCTATATTGACCGTCGCTTTAATGGTTTCACTCTTTTCACCTACACACAAATTTTATGTGTATTAATTTAAATTTAAAGTAGTTACTCTTTAATTTTTTTGACGAAACGGATTTCGGCAAAGTAGGAATACACCTTGTAGACTGCCCTTTGTGGAAAATGACGAATTACTTGCAAATTTTTCAAATATTATTGTCTACTAACTTTTTCTTTATCATATTGAATTTGAAAATTGCATAAATTATATATTATTTGCACAATTATAATATACATATATTTAATAATAAATAGGTGAAGTGTGGATCAACCAAGGCTCGTGTTGCATACTTTGAAGAGTTATGACAAATTGAAATCAAAATTACAGAATCTCCATCACAATTAAGCAGAATAAATATATGTACAAATAATATTTATGCTTCTATTTTATTTTTATTTATAAATGAACAAAATCAACTTTATTTAATTTTAAAACTAATAATTTTTACTTATTAATCCATGTTTTGTTCATAAACTAACGAACAATATCAATAAAATAAATAAAATATATTAGTTTATTTTAATTATTTATTTGCTCTTATATTTTACTTAAAAAAACAAAATTAGTACATAGATTTGCCATTATTGACTGAGTATTGATTTATCATTAAAAATAAATCATAATTTATTTATTTAGGAAAAATAATAGCATTTGTATTCTAATGTTATTGTGTTAGTGAAAAAATTCTTTATCATGAAATTTATTTTCAAAAACATTCGAAATTATTAAATTATTTAAGAATAATTTATAATTTAATGTACTCAATTATAAAATTGAAATTAATTTAAGTAAATTTATTGTGGTTATAATATTTTGAACTTATGTTTTCTTTTATACCAGATATTAAAATAGTGATTTACTCTAGGTAAATATTAACCATTTTTAAATGCTGATATTTTTATTTATACATATAGAAATGTTACATATTTATTAAATGAACATTTATTTAATGTAAATTAAAATATGAGTTAACTTTTATGAGTAGGAAATAAATACATACATAAGTATTGGAATTTCAATTTTTATAAAATTTTAAGTGAATACAATTGTTTTTTAGTCAATATTTTGATCATGTATAATATATTATAATTTATAATAATATAGTATGAAAGTTAATTGATAAGACAGTAGCTCTTTTTTTATTTATTGTGCAAATATTTTAGTGTAGTTTTTTTAATGTAATATATTACTAATAGGTCTAAACTGTTACTATACTATAGATACGTTACGTATCTATTTACGTTACGCACATATTTCGTTTTATTGCTCCAAAATTAGTATGGATTTGAGTCACTACGAGTCCTCTATAGCTTGGACAGGTACGAACAATGCTCAGCACGTCTAAGGATAGAATAAAATATATTTGTATAGTTATATTTTCTATGGGTATATAGTATTTTATGAGTAGTCTTATCAGCAAATATATTTTTCACTTATAGACAGAAATACAGCATTAAAGGTTATTCCTATGAGTGTTGCGTATCTATAATTTATTTATTCTCTGGCACATGTAAATTTTATAGACCTAAGATCAGTGAAGTACTAATATGTGGGGTTTCAGAAATAATATCCCCTTCGAAATTGTTGGCGTAAATTTTTCTAAATTACCATTTTTTATTAATTAATGATTAATAATAACAGGAAAATTAACTTGAAAATTGAATGCTAAAAAAATGCAATATATTGTTCTTTTAATTATTTTTAATCTCATATATTTAACAATTTAATATATTGTAAATTGCATCGCGTGTCACTGCGCTAGAAACTCTGCGTTATCGCATTACATATTGAATATAATTCAGCTGAAAATAATTAATGTCTTTTTATATGGGTATTTCTAATAAATTATAGTAGATATCAACGGCCCAAGTAAGATAGTAATAACATTTGAATATTATAATATTATTGTAATGTTACAGACTAATTTTTTAGATTTTGAATGAAGACATTAGTATTTTTACAATGATGTTTATTTTTATTTTTTTTCTGTATAAACTTCTTGTATGGATCTGCTAGTCCAAAACTCTCGATCAGTAACTTTTTAAAACAGGATTTGCCTCTAGTTGGTACTTTAGAAAGGTCATCTTTTGAATTTTTCAATTATTATTATTATTTTTCTTTTTTTTGAAAAAACAAATCAAAAGTTGACAAAATAGATTCGGAAACCATCATTATTTGATCTAATTTTTATGAAAATTAAAATATAGATAGATAATAATATGAGAATCATTTTGGCGCAAGATAATTTTGAAAATGTAAAACAAAGAATTTGAACGTTTTTCTAACACTTAATTTTTTTATTTTTTATTCCTTTCTTTATTCATTAGAATAATAAATTAATTTAAAAAAAAAAGTAAAGACAAGAAAGCTGGATATATTTCGCACCACAGATATTCTTCGGCTTTGGGTCAGATACTCTTGGTGAGTGTGTTGAAAATGATGACTATTATTGATCTTTATATTATTAACTTCTTTCGTTCAGAATCATCTTAATGAAGAAATGAAGCGATAGCTTCTTTAAAATTCTACAAACCTACCAAGAGTATCTGATCCGATTTTTTTTTTTAATTAAAATATTAGAATAATGTTAAATAGGTAATTGTTTTTTTTTATTTGATTACTGTGTTATGTTTGTTTTATAGTTATTACAAAATATATAACAGTTCTTTTTTTAAGTATGTCTTTACAAAAATTAAAAAGACTGATATTACTTTATCTAGTCCAAATAAATGTAGGTGTAGGATGAGGGGGCACTAATAAGGGACTAAAGTCCAAATAAGTATATTTGTTGATTTTCATTAATATAATTTTTAGCCTTTGAGCGGAGACAATTTGGTGTGGCTCGTGAACGCTCCTCATATTTTAGGAACTATAGTCCTCCTAGTTTTTCCCACTTTAACGACTGTTTATCAAACACAATTAAAAAATTAATTCAAAATCATAAAAATAACCTTTTTGATTCAAAATGTAATTCTTTAAATACTCGAGATGGTTCATTATGGAAAACCACTAAAAACATGCTTAAATTTAAAGAATTCTCGTGATTTATTTAAAAAAATTGAAGGATCACTCTCCTTATCTGACCCCGACAAAGCTTATCTTTGGGGGAACACTTCTCAAATATTTTTAATTCTCATCCTGATATTTTCCCTTATATCTCATATTTAGATAAAATAAAACTTGAAACTTTCACCAACTACTAAAAATAGGCTTAAGCATGCATCACAAAAATTTCGAAATAAATTAACTAATTTTGAGGTAAGTTTAGAACTTTTAAAATACTAAAATTTGTTTGTTATTGTAAGTTTTTTTAATTTATAAAACTTTATTCTTTTGATATTAAGACCAAAAATTTTAATACATACATACTCAAACGTTTTTCTAATGGTACTTAAAAAGTCTCGAAAATCATCAGAACTCAGATTATTTTTTAATAACCATTAAAAGTTAGAATTTTCACGAAATTCATTAGTTTTACATAAAATTACACTTTTCAAATATTTAAAAAATACTGGGATAGGCCAAACTTTATGAAACTTGATACATTAATGGAGAATTACATAGCGATTATTTTAGTGAAAGCAATTTTTAATATATATATAAATATATATATATAGAAGAATAATATAATAAAGACTAATTCAACATTTTACAAGGTTTTAATTAAAAAAACCCCGAAAATAACACGGAAAAGTTTACTGAAAATACCGAAATAAATATTATCAAGAAATCAATTTTAGTTATTTTGTAATAACTTCAAATTTAATATGTAGTTATAGGATCGCAAAACTTTCACAAACTTATAAAAGTAACCTCTCGCATACTTCATAAAAAATTCGAAAAAATTTAACCAATTTTAAGGTAAGTACAGAAATTTTATTATATTGGAAATTTTTTGTTTTTCGTTTGTTTTTATTTCATAAAATTTCAATATCTGAATATTTAGACCTGAAAATTGAATACAAACATACTCATGTGTATAAACAATGGTACTGAAAACATCTCGAAATTCATTAGTCAATTTTCTTTTTTAAAACGGATTAAAATATTAAAATTATGACGTAGTTCATAAATTTTACATTAAGTTACTTACTTCAACGAATATAAAAAATAATTGGTTCAGCCGATCTTTTTGAAACTTGGCACATATTTACAGAATTATACTGCGAAAATTTGAGTGGAAGAAAATTTTTCATGGACGAATTATTAAAAATTTTACAAGGTCGAAATTGAATAAAATCGGAATAAGTATGGTTAATTTACTAGAAATACCGAAATAAAAATTGGTTTTATACAGTTTTAGTCTCATCATGACCTGAAAATGTATACAAACATATATAGGTATGTATAACTAATGATACTGAAAATATATTGATAATCGTAAGTCAACAGATTTTTTTATAACCGTTGAAAATTAAAATTAGCATTAAACTGGTAATTTTTACGTAAAATAGCAATATTTTTATCAAAATATTTAAGGCTATAAAACGATTGATTCTTGGTCCAGTAGAGTTTCCTGTACCCAAATATATTCCTCACGGTTTTTTGTACACAAAGTATAATTTTCATAAATGTTAGTTTTATGAATATTTTTTTACAAGTATTTAAAATTTAAATTATTATGGATAATCCCGATATTCAATAGTTTTTTCCATATAATTACGTACTTATAATTTACATTTCACACGAATAGTGAAATGTACTTAAAATATTCTTTTATTAAATAATAGTATTAGCCGATTAATCGATGTATGAAAAAAATGGTCATGTTTAGGCCCGGTGCACACTTGCGTTATTTAATTCACTTTTTGATAAGAAAATATAAAAACTGTAAATAGCTCAAAACCCAAATAATTTCTATAAGGCCATAATATTACCCAAATACCAATGAATAGACAGTTGATGATTGTTATATGTTTAGATTATTGATTTTAGTGTTTTAATACACACATGTATTACCTAACGGTTAACACACACATAAAACACAATTTTCGAGTACTTGATTTTACAACTCAGAAAAAAATATTAAAAAAACAATACTCGGTCAACATTATATAATAGTTGTTTGACATAACCTAATTATAATCGTATATTTAAGCTTTGCTTACAATCGTTTTATTGAAGAAATGATTTATCGTTTCTTTAAAATTCAATACACCCACCAAGAATATACCATACGAGGAGCAAATGTCCGGCTTTTTTTAGATTACGATTTTTAGAACGTAGTAAAGAAGCTTATGTTTTTACAATAATGTTTATTTTTTATTTATTTTTTTCTTCCTCTGTGAACATTTTGTATAGAACTACTGGTCCAAAAGTTTCGATCAGTAACTTTATAGATCCAAAATCGAACCCAGATGGTACTTTTGAGAGGTCATTTTTCAAATTTCTCAATATTTTTTTTAATAATGCGAAAAA
>JAIPRM010004940.1:9827-21665 GCA_025469315.1 Stegophylla sp. TES_Ste_2020 | reverse complement strand
ATTTTTTGAATTTCTCAATTCTTCAATTTTTTTTTTGGAAAAAACTACCCAAAATTTGACAAAAACGACTCGGAAACCATCATTTTTCGATCCGAATTTGATGAAAATTTAAACATAGATAGAAAATCCTAGAAAAAGATTTTGGCGCAAGAAAATTTTGAAAATGTGAAAAAAAATTTTGGACATTTTTCGAAAATTTTCTTCTATTATTAACTTCCTTTGTTCAGAATCGTTTTATTGAAGAAATGATTTATCGTTTCTTTAAAATTTAATACGCCCGTCAAGAGATTATCACCCGTCGTGCGAAGTACACCCATCGTGCGAAGTATGTCCGGATTTTTTTTTATTTTTTTCTGTAAACACTGTCGTATGAATCTACATGTCCAAAAGTCTCGATTAGCAATTTTTTGAAACCGGATTTGCCTCTAGTTGGTACTGTAGGTTTTTTTTTAATTTTTCAATTAGTTCAATTTATTTTTCGGGGGGGGGAACTACCCAAAATTTGGCAAAAGAAACTCGAAATCCATCATTTTTTGATCCAAACTTTATGAAAATATAAACACAAATATATAATAATATAAGAAACATTTTGGTGCAAAAAAATTTTGAAAATATGAAAAAAAATTTTAGACATATTTCTAACACTTTTTCTCATTATTTTTTTCCCCCTTTTCTTTATTTATTTCATAAAAAATGCAAAGTAAAATAAAGTAAATTAAAGTATAGACAAGAAAGCCAGACATATTTCGCATCACAGATATTAGTAGATACTCTTAGTAGGTGTGTTGAAAATGACGACTATTATTGTTTTTTTATATTTTTAACTTCCTTCGTTCAAAATCGTCTTATTGAAGAAATTATTTATCATTTTTTTTAAATTCAATACACCCACCAAGAGTATTTGACCTGAAGAGAGAAAAATATCCGTGGTGCAAAATATGTCCGGCTTTTTTTTAATTAATTGTTATATTACAAGTATAAAAACTTTACATCACAATTAACAATTTTTGTTAGTCACTCAAAATTAAAAATCTATTTTCTTACAAGAATAAACAAACCTTTTAAAGTCTGAAAAAATTACGGTTTTGGATATATAGGGAAAAAATTATTGAAATAAAGTATTTATATAAATATACTTACGCATTCTTCAAAATTCATACAATTTATTTTTCAAAATTCTTAAAACCTACATATTAGAAACTTACATTTTCTTCTCTTGCATTTTATGGCACTCTCTTTTTGAGAAAACCCGGGCACCGCGATACACAATTTGGGAATATCAATGTTAATCCATTAAAAATATTTAAAATATTGTATAAATTGTGCAATCAATTTTAAAATGTATTATAAATTAGATGCAAATTATACTAGAACAGCGTTTTGGAAATTATTAATGATTTATTTATTTGATATTTAATTTAAAAATGAATAAATCATGGCATTATTTTGCATTTTCTATAGATACTATTCACCATTTGTCATTTGATTTTGTGAACTTATATATGTGTTATCTTTAAATATAATAAGATTAATATGTAGTTTGTTTAAGCTTATGATCTACGGAGAGACCCAATTACTTGTTAGCATAAGGCTTGGCAAAATAACTAAAGCTGGCCTTGAACTTCAATATAAATATAAATAGGTACATTACATTTACATTTGGTCATAATAAAAACACGTATAATACAATTTTTAACAAGTGTGTGTTCATGAATATTTAGACTTTAAACGGCTAAATAAATGATAAACATCTCTGTTTAAATGTGCAACGCAGGAAACGTTTCCACAGAAACATGACCTTTAAATTAAAATATATCAACCCATTATCGGTTCAAGTAATAATATTTGTATGTACATAAATCACTAATTCCGAACAAAAAATATTTATAATAAATATTATCAATATTAGGTTATTAACTTTGTGTATTATTTATATTATATTTAGTTAAAATAAATATAAAGACTGTTTTTGTACTAGCTGCAGGATCAAAATATTCTTTGTTAATATGAGAAAGACAATGAAGGAATAAATTGTTAAAATAGTGATTTTATTGAATAAAGTTAACTAAATATAAAACATTTCAAAGTTGTCCATTTTACTATAGATTCTAATTGGAGCGAAGGTTTTATAATGATGCACTTATTTATGAAAACACTATTGCTACTCAAAAAAGTGTATAGATAAGTACCTACTTTTAGCATAAGTTTCCAATTGAGAACTTTCTTCACATGGTGCTTAAGAGAACCATTTTTTAAAATCCTCAATAGTTTTTTCCAAGAGTCAGTAAAGCGTTTCACCTCCTATTATTAACAGTATTGTAAAACATTTTCAAAAAACATTGCTCATTTTTGTAGTAACTATATAATGTTAGAAATTTATCGGTTTTTGTAAGTAAGTTTATAATCAATGCAATTTTACATTCTTAATATTATGAGTTGAACATTTTACACAAATTTGTATTTATATTTATAACGGACCTGATTTTTTTTAAAAAAATGATTAGTCAGTTTTTCTTATAGTTATTAATTAATTTATTATTATTATATAATTATTGAAGTTAGAATTTGTGTGAGATTTATGTTTTTTTTTTCAATCAAAACCTCATTCAACATTCAATCCTTGTTCCGCTAGATATCTATTTTTTGTTTTACAAAAAATTCCTAACGTGTATTAGTAATTTTTTAAAGATTAGTTCAATAAAATATTTTTTGAAAGCGTTTAAAGTTTAAATTATGCGTTTCAATTGACTATTAGCTAATCCAAAAAATGGTAGATTTATTTTTGTTATTATTTCGTAATATTTAAATGTATTGTTCTTAGAGTGGAAGATTATATTCAAGTACACTCTAATTATATTTATATTTTTATTTAAAACAGATGGGTTAAATTTGAAATTAAAAGAGCTTTAAATGTCAGAATATAACAAAATGTATTATTTTTACGAATATTTAAATCAACATGGATTATTTACTATTATGTTAGTGTTAAAATACATACGTACTCAATACAAAACTAATTATGACAGTCTATTAATTTGTCAGTTATAACACATCGCAAAATTTATATTATTATCTATAAATGGATTTATTGTTTTAAATCAGAGGTTCTCACTTATAGCGTTGCAACCCAATTTTGGGTCACAAATAATTTTGAATGGGTCGCTAAAAATTTACAATGTTGATATAATGTCTTAATTTTAGACTGCCACTGTGAAATAATTTTTAAAAAAATTAATGAAACTTCTTTTGGAAATTATTTGATGAACAAGCTTATATAATTTACCATTTTAAACGTTGGTTTTAAATAAATTAATGAACATACGAAGAGTAATAGTTTGTTTTAGTTACGATAATTAAAAAAATTAAGTGGGTGTGGGAAGACGGGTAGCATTGAAATTATTTTCAAAAAGGTCACAAGAAAAATTAGGAAAATATCTTGGGTCGCCAACATACAAAGGTTGAGAACCGCTGTTTGAAATTAGATAAATAAATGTGCCGTGATAAAATTATCATTGGTGAAATACTTTTTAGATTCTGAGTGATAGTGAGGAATGTATTAGTTTTACCAATCTGTATGTTTTTTCCTTTTTTTTTCTTTTTCGTATGTATGGAAAAACTTTTTATAGTAGAGATACTGGTCCAAAAATTTCAAACAGTTACTCTATAGATCGGAAATGTTGTCTACTCTACTTGGTACTTTTAAGATGCAAATTGTCAAAGTTCACAATACTTTTTCTAAGCGCATGTTTAGACTACCCAAAAACTGACAAAAAAACAGTAAAAATCGGCATAACTAGATAATTTTTATGAATTCAATTTTGTTTTTTAAACATAACTTCCAAAGTAATGGAGCTCAAAAATTAAAATTTTCACTAACTACTAAAAATAGTCATACACATACCTCATACAATTTTCAAAAACATTTGACAAAATTTGAGGTAAGTACAGCATTTTGAAAATTTCGAAAATTTCTGTTTTTTGTTAGTTTTTAATTCATAAAATTTTAAAGTATGGATATTTAGAGTTGAAAATTTAATATAAATATATTTATATGTATTTCTAACGGTATTGAAAAAATCTTGAAAATCGTTAGGCAAGTTTTTGTTTTATAACTGTTTAAAGTTGATATTTTGGTAGAAATTATTAGTTTTACTTAAAATTACACACTTCAACGTACATAAAAAAATAATTGGTGCAACCGATCTTTATCAAACTTGGTATATAGGTAGAAAATTATATTGCGAATATTTTGGTATAAGATAATTTTTCACGGACGAATAATTAAACATTTAATAAGGTTTTTATTGAAAAAAAAATTCTGAGAAAGTACAGAAAAATTACTCTAAACATTAAATACTATAAATAAATATAAACATGGATTACTTTGTTACTAATTAATAATAACTACTACTGGATATACCCGTCGTGCGAAGAATACCTATCGTACGAAGTATGTCTGGCTTTCATTACTTTTAAAATGAGAGTTTCAATTATGTTTTTTGTATCGGTGAGACATAAAATAAATATCGTTCACTACATTAAGCGGAAAATATTCTTTGTAATGTTACAGATTAATGTAGTGAGAGCTAATATAATATGATTTACGCTTTAACCAGAATCAAGGGGAGTGTTTCGAGGTCAACGGAGAATAAAAAGATTGCCTTTAGTCGACAATTTTTTATTATTACATGGTTCAATAATGTACCCTCATTTTTACAGTAAACTATCAAAAATATGTTCTTGCATCATGTGTTGGTCTTGAATCATCTCAATCCGGACGTAAACAATATATTATGAGTGATAGAGGCACGGACGAAGTAATTTTATTATAGAGAATTATACGGGCTATAATATAAATAACCACAATAGAATCTCCATGATATTAAAGTAATTGTTAACACATTTATTATTATTGTTTGGATTATTAGTTTCTCGTAGTTTTTTTTTTCGTTATTATTTATACAAGATACTAAAACCGAAGTTAGAAAACTTTAATATTATTTATTACTTATTCTTTATTACTCATTATTTAATTAGGGCCTGAACCATAGTTTAAATATTAATCAAACTTGCAAGGTAACTGTTCATGATGGGCAATTAAATATATGCGTGAAAAATACAAATTGATAAACAATGTTGTACTCGAGTTGTTACGAAATTAAAGCAAGGGTGGAGCATAGCGTTCATTTTGGAATCAGTAAATATTGTCGCGCTTTGACCGTGGGTGATGGTCATATCAAGCGGATTTATATGAATCTTGGAGTAATATTTATGCGCTTTTACAAAATACGACTTTTTCTATATTTATCCTTATTTATAATGATTGCATTAATTATTTCCAATTGAAAGTACACCTTAATATACTTATATCGTATGTTACCGGCAGTATGAATAATTCAGGTATTTTGCAAAATCACTATGCATTATGCATATTACTGACTGATTTTAGGTAATGTAAATATTCAATGTTATATTCTAGTCCGGCTTTTTAAAAGTTTGCTCAATTAAAAAAATTTTCAAGAGTTTAAATACTAAATTCAACAATGAGAGTTGTTATATTTTAATATACTCAATATTTTCTATAACCAAAAAGTTTTCGACATATTTTATCCATTAATATATTTTGTATCAAAGATGTATTAATTTTTTTATGTATTTAATTGTCAACCCTTAAAAATGTTCGTAAAGGTCAGCTATATAAATGTATTTTTATATGCCTTTAAAGTTAGAATTAATTTAAAAATAAGTCAATTTCACATTAAATGACAGTACTATCTAAATTTTAATTTAAGTTATCATTTAAACTCCTACATTATGTATCTAGTTGTTATAATTATTTTCCAAGCACAAAAAAAAAAAAAAAGTATAAGTAATGTAAAATTATTTAATAGTAAAAAATATTTATATAACAATATACATGTATACCAATGTCCAATAGCAATTACAATAATATTAGTGTAGGTACAATAAATATGTATTGATACAAACAAATAATTGTCTCATTGCTTTTTTCTCTTATCATAGATATATTAAATATCAATATATATATATATATATATTTTTAAATAAACATATACTAATATATAACATTTACTAAATTATTTTTGCTAATACACAGCTATATTATTTATACACCTACTCAAACAATAACCTCCACGCAAATAAAAAAGTTATAATTGTTATATCTATATAGCCGTACAGAAGTTAAATAACTGTTAGTAACTACTGAATATCTACAAAAAGTACACATTAAAGTATTATAATTTAAATTATGAAATATAATTAATAAAAACAACAAGTATTGATATATTTAAATATCTAATATATATTAAATAATAATGATTATTATTTAGTTAAGTTTCTTCTGGAATTGGTTATAAATTAGAGACATTTTGCTGCTAACGAATAACCTTCAATTCACTGAACACAGTAATTAATTATTGCCAACTAATAATCGCTAAAAAATCAATTATTGATGAAAAATTGATTGAGTTATTTATTAATTATATTTCAAAAAATAAATACAAGAAAAATCGGACCAAAAAAAAAAAAAAATTAAGTATGTAATTAAAAAAATGTGAGTTTAAATTAATTATTTGGTAATTCTTTAGTTAAAAATATTAAATTGAATTTATTTTAAACAACAAAATATATTGTGAATAATTGTACTGGGTATAAAATTAAATTGTATTAAAATCCATACAAATATTGCTAAACCGATTGTTTTTAACATTCTATCCATCCAAACGAATCTGAAAACCGATTAATAAGATTTTAATAAATTGATAACAAAATATATTATATTGATATATATATATATTTATTAAAGTTTTACCGTTTAAATATGCGTTTCGCAATTGGTAACCTTTTATGATCAACATTAAACAGATATTTTTGAGAACCAATAGCTGCATGTTTTAGAAATTCATCAACATCTACATCTTTAAACTCATAATCGAACTCTTTGCGGTCCTCATCTGGTATTTTATCAATCAATTCCAAAAAATTTGTGTTTTGAAATGTCCATGTTTTTGTAGTAAAATAAGATAACGCCAACGTTAAAACGTAGATTTTTTGTTGTAATGGTAACAAACGCCTAAAAGAGAAAACAAGTATATACTTAAAGTAGTATCTGGTAATAATTATACTAATATCTAAAACAATTTAATCTAATATTTTCGTTTTTATCGTCATGTTGTTGATTTAAAAAATTATTCATTTCTGCTTGATTAGGCAAATAGATTTACCGTTAAATGGTATTTATGTGGAAAAGTCTTCACAATTACATATTTAAATGAATTAACCATTGACGATCAATGTTACTTTAGATAATGTGACATCATAAAGAAAAAAGTCTTTGATTTCGTGGATTTGAAATGTATTAAAACAATTAAAGATTTGAGTTCATACTTGTGTGGCTTTCCGATGAAATCCAAAAGTGCATCGAAAAAAATAGCAGGCAAGACTTGTTCAAATATAGTACCAAGGTAAAAGTGATGAATACAGGTTGTAAACGTAATAGTTGGTCGCCACAACATTTCCTCAAAAGGATATTCTTCAAGAGTTTTCATACCCATTTTCAATAGTTGTTCATTCGAAACGGACTTTGATACAGATGCACTGTTGTAAACATGAATTTGGTTGTCCTCCGGCGAACTGCACATTATATAATATATAATATATAATTAATATAAGATGCACGCGTAGTGTTTAAATAATAGTATGAGTAATAGAGTCCAGAAATAAAAGCACTTGTTTTTTTATTTATATATGATGAATACCATTCAAAGGAAGTATCCTAAATTCGAGCAACTTATGACTCATTACAAAATTACTGATTTTTTTATACTTAATTTTTTGACATATGTATAGTATGGTGAAGTGTTGGAATCACATGATTAAAAATGTATGTTGAAAGGTTGAAAGATACACCATTCATATTGTATTTTTATTATTCTTTCAAGATGTATTTAAGTAATTTAATGGCGAAAAGAGTGTTATTATTTTATTTGTAGGTTGTATGCACTGTAAAACAGTACATATAACCATATTGTTTTTTAAGTTAGTACTTAGTTATATAGTTAATAAAGTAATATACTATGGTTGTAATGTACTAATTGTCTTAAGAATAAAAGAAAAGTGCTCTTTTTAATTCATTTAATAATTAACTAATTATTGAATAATTTTTATAATCTACATTTTTCTTATCGAAAAAAATACTTTTTTTTCGTAAACGTAAAGAATTAAATGTGACATTTAAAATGTTAAAGTCTTTAGAATAATTATAAATAGAAGAATTAAGGCAACTTAATTTATACTGTATAATAATATTTTGTTCATAAATTAAAATATTTTTGTTTATTTTTTTGCCTTTCTGAAGATTTTCCATTAAATTCCGGATCCTGGTGATTATTAAACGAAATATTCAATTATTGTCTAACTGAAATGCTCTTTTTGTAGTGGTGAACGCAGGGAAGTTGGGGGTTCTCTTTACAGAAAATTATTTGATAAGTTATTTCAAAAATATAATATATGAACATAATATATTAAATATTTCATAAAAATAAACGGTATTAGTACTTATTTTTTAATCTGTTTTTTCCGGCGTCTTTTTTATGTTTTTGAATGTTTATTTTAAACTATATATATATATATATATGTGTATATTGTGCGGGTTCACAAGTTAAATCTAGATCCAATTTAAAATTAAACATAGTTAAAGATTTAAGAAATATATTTATGATCTTAAATTCCATATATAATGTCAATTAATGAACATTTATCATATTATATAATTTATAGTAATGGTTTCCAATCTTCTATTCTTCAACCCCCTTTGTAGATTTTCAAAAATCTCGTGCCTACATTAAAAATTGAAAAAATGTATCATCTTTTTTTGTGTACATTACAAATAAACTACATAGTATTTAGAATAACTATTTTTTTACTATTAGTAATAATTATAAAATCTAATAATTTTAAATAAAATGATGGAAAAATCAATTATGTGGATAATAATAGTAGTAATACTAGTATATAATGTATATAAAAGTAAATGATAAAAGGTCGTTATTAATGTTTCATTTTTTTATTATTTACAAGTTTACTTCATGATAACTACTTGCTCCTCCCCAGCTACCTAACATCATATTATATTTAAATAGAACATATATTTTGTTTAATTCGCAAAATATTTGAACAAGTGGTAGAAAATACAAAATAATAACACACCATAGTTTATTCGTGTTACTGAAATATCAATATAATAAAATACTTAACACGAAGTACTCCTAGTAGGTAAATAATTAATATTTTCCAAATGCTCTTAAAACATCTTTTTTGCAATCAGTGGCGCACACAGGATTTTTTTTCAGGGAGGATTATTAAAATATTTGAATCTACCACTTTATATCATTATGAACTACATAAATTACAGATGACTATCTGTTGGCCTGCTAAATCACTGTAACAGCTAGTTGACCCCTAAAATAAAATGATATATTAAAAGTAAAATAAAACAAATTTATTTAGCACCTATCAAAAATTACAAATTTTTCTGAGTCCAAGGTAAATCCAAATTTTAAAACGATATCACGTATCAAAATTAGAGGAAATAATTTTTTCTTGATGCTTTGAAAATGGTTTTTCTCATAATTCAGTAAAATTAAAGTAAAATGAGGTTATACGGCGTCAAAACACTTCGTAAATCAAAAATATTCCTCAATTTGACATAAAAACCTAACTTGGGATTAATAGTTTTAAAGAAAAATTAATTTTCATATTTTTTTCAAATTATGTACCATTTTATATGACTTTGCACAAAAAGGTTTGACACTGTTGTTTTCATAATTAAAAAATAAAATATTATTTAGAATAAAAAAAAAATTGAAATTGGAGAGATGGGTGGTAAAAAGAATTTAAAACAAGATAACCACAGTGTCCAGGTAATTGAAATACTAATTTATTAACATAATGTATAAAGGCACATTAAGTTATGAAAATGTTTTTAAAACAGATTAGCTTACACACAAACGTTATACAAATAAAACACATAATAAACGCAATACTAAATAAAACAATTTCGGGAGGGGTTATAACCCCTTAACCCCCCCTCTGGATGGCCACTGTTTGCAATACATTTTAAGATTGATTGCTAAATTGATATTATAATTTTAATGGATAACCAGAACATTTTTTATATAAGTAGGTATACATACTTTTTTCTATTATATTTTAAAATTATTAAAGTTTTTAATTAGTACAATAATTTCATAAAAAAAAATTAACAAAAATACTTCGTATGATGGGTTCTCTTCACACATCGGGTGTGAAGCTTTTGGTGGGTGTATTACATTTAAAAAAAACGATAAATCATTTCTTTAATAAAACGATTCTGAAGGAAAGATTCAAATACTATATAACAATAATAATAATTGGTGATAAGGTAATATTTAACAAAATGTTATTTAATAATGTTGGATATTCGATATTTGTGTGAGTGCGTGCATGTGTGTATGAGGTGATATATTATGTCTTAATAAAAATGAAAAATGCAATAAAAATCTATTTTTATAAATTAATAAATGGTCAACCTCTCAGTAATTACTATAATTGGCATTTTGGTATTTTTATGGAAATCCCTGGGTTTTGAGCATCCAATACCTACATCGAATAAAATTCACAACATTTTTTCATATGTCCAGTAATAGACGAATATTATTAATAAGTAACAAAGCAATCCATGTTTATTTTTATTTATAGCATTTAATATTTTTATAATAATTTTTCCACCCTTTTTCCGATTTTATTTCCGCAAAAACCTTATAAGATTGTATCAAGTTTCATAAAGGTCGGTTGAACCAATTATTTTTTATGTGTGTAATTTTATGTATAATTAATGAATTCTGTCAAAATACTAACTTTCTACAGTTCAAAATCTTGTACTTACCTCAAAATTGACCAAATGTTTTTGAAATTTTTATGATGTATGCGCATGACTATTTTTAGTAGTTAGTGAAAGTTTCGAGTCTCTATTTATATTATTTTGGAAGTTATTACTAAATTACTAAAATTGATTTCATGATAATAATTATTTCGGTATTTTCAGAATATTTGTTAGTACTTTTTCCGATTTTTCTTCAATCAAAACCTTATAAAACATTAATTTTTTTTTCCATAAAAAAATTTATTACACCAAAATATTCGCCTCGTAATTCTTTATCTATGTACTAAGTTTTGTAAAGATCGGTCATTCCAATTATTTTTTATACGCGTTATAGTGTGTAATTTTAAGTAAAACTAATGAATTTTATCAAAATACCAACTTTAAATACTTATAAAACAAAAACTTGCCTAACGATTTTTGAGATTTTTTCGGTAACGTTATAAATGCATATGAATATATTTATATTAAATTTTCTGCTCTTAATATTCATATATTAAAATTTTATGAATTAAAAACTATCAAAAAACAAGAAATTTAAGAAATTTTCAAAAAGCTGTACTTACTTCAAAATTGGTCAAATGGTTTTGAAAATTTTATGAGGTATGCGTGTGACTATTTTTAGTAGTTGGGGAAAGTTTCAACGTCTAGCTCCATTATTTTGGAAGTCATGTAAAAAAAAAATCAAATTTACGAAAATTTGGGTTAAGGTACGGTTTCCCTGCAGCGTCCAGACGCGGCGTCTAGACTCGACAGAACGCCGAGTCTTGACGCGGCGTTTAACATGTTTTCTCTGTAGCGTCAGACGTCGTAGATTTTATTATTTTATCTCATGCTTTAAGTGTAATTTCACAAAATTAAATCATAACTACTTCGGCCGTTGTCTCTTCAACACG
>JAIPRM010004939.1:0-21667 GCA_025469315.1 Stegophylla sp. TES_Ste_2020 | reverse complement strand
ATTGTACTTTAGAGAGGTAATTTTTTGAATTTCTCAATTCTTCAATGTTTTTTTTTTGGAAAAAACTACCCAAAATTTGACAAAAACGACTCGAAAACCATCATTTTTTGATCAGAATTTTATGAATATTTCAACATAGATAGACAATCCTATAAAAAAGATTTTGGCGCAAGAAAATTTTGAAAATGTGAAAAAAAATTTTGGACATATTTCGAACATCTTTTTTTTTCTTATATTATTAACTTCCTTCGTTCAGAATCGTTTTACTGAAGAAATGATTTATCGTTTTTTTAAAATTCAATACACCCGTCAAGAGAATACCACCCGTCGTGCGAAGTATGTCTGGCTTTTTTTTTGTGTATGAAATAAGTGCATACGATAAAAAAATAAAGTATAGACAAGAAAGCCGGACGTACTTCGCACCACGGATATTCTTCGCTCCTCGGGTCAGATACTCGTGGTGAGCGTGTAGAATCAATAATAAGGCGATTCTGAACGAAGGAAGTTAATTATATTATAAGGAGTTATAATAGTTTTACAATAATAGTATAATACAATAATAGTTAATATATACGATAAAAGTTGTAATTTTCAACACACCCACTTGTAGGACGACTCTTCGTGTCGAACACGAAGAGCGAAGAATATCCGTGGTGCGAAGTATGTGTCCGGCTTTCTCGTCTAAATTTTACTTTACTTTACTTATTTTGTTTAACTAAGTAAATGAAATAATAATTGATGAGAAAAAGAATGATCAAAATTGTATTTCACATTTTTAAAATTTTCTCACGCCAAAATGTTTCTCTTATTGTCTATCTATTTATTTATTGTCCAAGTTTTGGTAAAAAAAAAAAAAATGAAAAATTGAGAAATTTCAAAAATGACATCTCTAGAGTACCAACTAGAGGCGAATCCGGTTTAAAAAAAGTTGCTGATCAAGACTTTTGAACGAGTATTTCTATATAAGAAAATATAAATAAAATAAATAAACATCGCTTTAAAAACACTAGTTTCTTCACAGAATCCAAAATAAGTATGTTTATAGTAATACGCATTCGCGGCGTACACTTGGGAGGTAGGTATATGTCGTGTGATTGTTCATATACGTGTATGACGTGTGCAGCGCGGTGGTGAATAATAGAAAATCGAGAGAGCATATTTCCGGGGCATTATTCGTGAGAAGAAGTGGTTGCGCGATTTTTTTTTTTTTTTTTTTTTTGGCGCGTTTTGTGGGGTCCCCCGTGCACTTGATGATGATGATGATGATGATGACGGTACGCGCGTGGGGACAATAGGACCATTTTCTCGTCTTGAGTTATGATTTCGTGTATACAGCGCGTTCTTAATCGATATTTGTATGTGATGCAACGTTAGGTAGGAATGGGTACCGCCTAGAGGGTATTCATCATTATTTTTCTTTTATTTATTATTATTTTATTTTTTTTTTTTTTTATCGATTGCGTCTTTCAATTCGTCGTCGTCGTCGTCGTCGTTTTATATAAAATACAAAAAAAAAGATCTGCGTATATGTAATTATAACATCGGCGAGCAACAAAGGAAACCACCCTGATGATATATTGGCGGCGGTCAGGTAGTTTATATTATTATACACGGGTATTGGGTAGTAGGTATATATGTATATATAATAATATTATATGGGAGGTATCCGCCGCCGCCGTCGAGTCGACTCTTGTTGGAGCCGCCGCATTTGTGCGCGTTGTCGCTGCGGGCGTGTTCATAACCGCGGAAAATGCGAAATTGCGACGGCCACCAGAAGACCCGAATATTATATTATGAGATTTGATTAATTATTTTTGCCCATCATGCTCGTCTGGCTGAGTCCCCGTTGTCAATCTCCAATAGGCCGTGTGCACGCGGGCTTATGGTCACTGAACACACCACATATTGTACATAATAATAATAATAATATACTATATTATAAGAATTATTATTACATTACAAACAAACATTTTACGTCGTCATTTTTATTCCGAACGTTTTTACCCGCACACGAACACACGTGCATATTATATATATATATATATAGTATGGCAAACGTAGAAAGATCGCAGTGCCGATTAAAAAAAAAATATATATATATATGTATGATGTCAATTTATCGGGTTTTTAATTTACAACATATAATATTTTACTATAAAATTTGCATAATGAAGGTACGTAATTACCAATTTTATAGGAGCGTAAAGTCTAACTACCGAGAAGCGTCATTCTATTTCATATAAATATTTTCTAATCCATTACATTGCAGTATATCTGTTATGAGTATCGATTATCATTTTGATAAGATTCAATAAGTTAACACGTCGGTGGCCCATTTTGTGAATATTTGAATATTTGAACGCGGGATAACGAGTGTAAAGAAAGTTTAACGCATGACTTACAGATACACCTTTTAGGTATCTGTGACACACATATAAACTTATGTTTATATATAAGATTAGGTAATTTATATATATATACATTTAAGAAACTAATAATATAGTAGCTCAGTGAATTATTGAGAAATTGTAGTTTGCTGATTCACATTTATTATTTTTTATTATTATTTAGTACTGAGTTATTGCACTTCTAGATTCTGAGTGGAACGAAGAAATTCGTGTGTTTTTTCAACACTTTTTATCATAATTTATTTTATTTTCTCACTAAATAGTGAAATATAAAACTGGACGAGTAAAAAAGAAAAAAATGTTATCAAACTATAATTTTTAAGTAAATTTGTCTTGTATAAACAAAGCTCGTCTTATTGAAGAAATGATTTATTGTTTCTTTAAAACATATAACATCATATTAACTCATTACATCTTCAAGAGTATCCCACTTGAAGAATGGAAGAATACCCAAGGTAAGGAAGTTTTGATTTGGTTTGGGTTCATTATAAAAACTAGTAAATTATTGGATTTAGTTGTGAGCTTTGTATATCGGAATTGACATTACGTCAATAATACCAACGGTAATACTAGTACTTATTATTACGTAACTTATTATACAAATTTAATCGTTTACACGTATAATCGAGTTACTATTATTGTATTTTAACTAAAGCTCCACTCAGAACCGTTTTATTGAAATTAAACTTCAGTACACCCGCCAAGAGTATCCCACCCGAGATGTGAACAATACCCATGATATGAAATACGTCCTATTTTCTGCTAGTGAGCGATATATGTTGGTCCTTTTTTTTTTATATTGAGTTTTTGTTTCTAGTCAGCAGTAATTTTCAATTTTGTGTAATATTATAATGTATTCGAAAACTATTTGTAACCGTTCGGTAAATGTCCAGTAAAATCCACTACAGTGAATAACTATTATCTCTATGTCTATTATTACATTTACAGCGTACTATAGGTATTACAGTATAACAATATGTAAGTATAACAGGCGAAAGTGAAATAATGAATAATAATAAAAACGGACAGATTTTCCGCAACGGTTTTTATTTTAGCGTTGATAATAATGATAATACGTCAGCTAGCTACGTCCGCGTTATTTTTTGCCCGACGACCACGATGACGTGGTCGCTCGTTCACGCGATTTTTTCCGAGTATATAATATAGAGTAGAAAGCAGCAGCGGCGGTGCTGTGCAAGAGTCGTCGTCGTCTCGCCCCCGCACAATCGCATCGTCGTCGTCCTCGTGCTTTTTCTCATGAATAATAATTTGACATGCCGCGTCGTCTGTCACGCATGCTTGGCCGCAGGTATACACTTGTTGCTGCGCGTGTGTGTGTATGTGTGTGTGTGTGTGTGTGCGTGTGCCTTTTTTTATTACTAAATCTCTCTCTCTCTCTCCGCCGTGTGTGTCGCATAGTAGTCGTAGTAGTACAACAGTCGGCAGCGGCGGCGCGGCTATAGTAGTCGTTGTGCACGGGTGACAAGGATTTTAACGCGCATCACGACAAAACCGTTGATGGCCCGCGGGGTGGGGGGGAGGGGACGAGGGGGAGAGCACTCGAACAATCGCCTAGCCGATCGTCATGTAGTCGTCACCTCCACAATGTACACACGTTCGCTCGCGTACAGAGAGCGTATACGCATCATGCCGAATTATTGTTATTATCGTTATAATATGTATATGGTTTTTTATTTTATTTTTTTTTTCAATTTTTCATTCTTTTATTTTCGTGCGGTCTGTGTCGGCACGACCGGTTTCTGTGGGAAACTACTCGGTCATATCAGTCACGTTGCCGCCGCTGCTGCTGCTGCTGTTACGACGATGACGCGCGACGACGACGACGACGACGCGCGACGTTATAGTATATAATATAATATTATGTAATATTATATATTAGATGTATGTGCGTGTACATCATATTATTATTATTATTATTATATTTTCTTCGCGTAAAGAAAATCGGATTATCCGCGTGCAGTATATACTCTCGCGATTATGGCGCACACGGGAATTTTCAGAGGAGAAGAAAAAGATAGTTGCGTCGAAGGCGGCGGACAAAAAAAAATCACGAGAAATACGCGAGTGTTCCTACGATCGATAAATTGGATTTATGCGAAACGTTTAATTTAATGCTGCAGTTTGGCGCGCAACGAACCGTGCAAATAGTCGCGCGTATAATATATATTTTATAACAATATCGCGCACAAATGTTTCCGGCCGGTTAGTCAGTCGCCCTCAAACTCCGTTGTCGTCGGTATTGTTTGCATATTATTATTATTATTATTATTATTATTATTACTTTTTGCTGCCGAAGAATTCGCCAGAGTCAAAGAAACTGTGCGAGGGAGACTCGTGGAAACAAAAAAAAGAAAGTAATAATAACAAACAAACTGGAAAAAAAAAAAAAACGAAACGAGCGAAATAGTAGTGACTTTAATTCCGCGCTTAGTGCAGCGCACAAGACCGCAGTCGTGAATGTACACAACAAATTAATTATATAAACAGACAAAGGTCCGGCGCACGTGTTTCGGGGGGAATGTTAATATTATCGTTTACAGGCCGTCGATCAAAGGGCACCGTAACTTTTACACACTAATCCCTTTTCCCCCACCAACTTTCGGTATGAGATAGTTGTTGCTAATAATATTATAATATATGTATATATAGTACAGTGACTGGGAACAGGCTACAACAACAACACGTGACACGTCGTGTCCGTGACAAATGGCGAGTTATTGTCACTATATGTATTTTAATATTTTGTCGTCATTCCTGATATACACGTCTCGAATCCGGCACGGTCGTCCATAATACGTATATCGTCGTCGTCGTCGTTACATTTTAATATTAACGTCGTCGTACCGCGTTCTCCCGTGGCGGCTGCTGAAACACACTCATAGCATATTATATAGGTACATATACATACATGTTATTATTATTATAATCGCCTTAAGCGTTGTCGTTAACTGAGAAATGTGGTCGAGACGAGCTTATGATAATAAAACAAACCGGTGTAGAGCTGCAACGGTGTCACACTGCTGCTGATAATATTCTCCTCGCGAGAGAGTACAACAACTGGTGAATGCAGCTCTACACGTTTATGCACATTATAATACATAAGGGAAAAAAAGCGTGTTCGCGTTTCATTTGTACAATATATATATATATATATATACATATATTGAGGAGGCGATGATTCGCATAGGGAAAAAGTAAGAGTATAAATGATTTGCCGCGAAAAACGCATTGCCCTCTCTATACGTTTTAAACGCCGCGTTTTGTAATTATTGTCTATTATTACTTGTTATAAAATATAATCGAAGAGAGAAACAACGACGCTCGTGTCGCCCGGGCCTCTTAAGTCGTGCGGCGGCCGCAGCGATGTTCCGTTCCGTCGTCGTCGTCGTCGTCGTCGTCGTCAAAAACACCCCGCGGGGCGATTATTATTATTATTATTATTATTATTGCTTGTATCGTCGTCGTCATTATTGTAAAACGTGTATGCATATATACATACATACCGTCAGTTGTAAGTTAATTCGTGTAATAATAATAATAATAATAACAACAACAACGACGTGTCGTTTCCCTGCAGGGCAAACTGGTTTACAGTCACGAAATCTATTTTTGATCAACGACCGACGACGAAGGCCGCGCCGTTGCGTGACCGTCATCAAGTGGCGGCGAAGGGACGCGTTGATGAAAAAGTTTGTGCTTACCTACCGACCGGCTCGATTTGTCCCCGTCGGTCGTTAGATGACGTTGTAACACACCACGACGAGTCGTCGCTGTTATATTATATTATTATTATTATTCTCATATACACCGCGCGCGCACATTATTATATTATTCATATAATATACGCGCACGTATGTATTAGAGAAGGCGAGGAAAGAAAGAACGAACGAACGAAAAAAATCAAATATTATTAATGAAGTGTCATTCTTCAAGGTCTTTCGTGTGTGTGTGTGTGTGTGTGTGTGTGTGTGTGTGTGTATTTACCTTACACAAGACAGAGATATGTGATGGAGTGAGATGGACCACGATAGACGCGCGTGCATCATAATAATAATAATAATAATGTATAAAAGCGCACAATATTTTTGTTTGTCGTGTGGACTCCACTTCGCCGCCGTCGCAGCAGCAGCCGAAACAAAAGCCACCTCGGCACACACACACACATATATATATATATATATTTAATATACATTTTTAATTAAGCGCCCGGCGCCAGCGGACAAATGCCACGACGGCCGTATACACCGCGGGTCATATTATATACGTATACGTGTACAACCTATATAATAATATGTCGTCTTCGTATTGTTTTTTTGTTATTAATGGCCTCGCGGTCTCGGGGTTGACAACTCGTTTTTATAAACACGCACACACTATATTCACGGTACGACGCGCGTAAAACATATTTTAATTTTACGCTATTAAAAAAGTTTTTACAGATTTGTGTCAGTCATCAAACGACATCGACATATATATATATATATATATATATATACATAATAATATAATAGGTATTCGCCTAAATCCGTTTGTCCACAACCGGTACACGACGTTTATTTATTTTGTATATTATGTCGTTCTATTTTCATAAACACGTGTTATATATAGAACAATGAAATAGTAAAAATGTGTTGTCACAACATATAACGCGCGCTTGTTGTGTCAGCGATGAAGTTTGGACAACAAATAATGGTGGGATATTTTTTTTTTTTTGCCGAAATTCCCAAACGTCAAATCGAAATGTCTTCTTTTTTTTTGCGCCGCTGTCGGGGGAAACGAACTCAAAGTCAAAAAAAAAATAAATATATATATATATATATCTCACGAAGTATGAAAGTAAAGAAAATTGCTGCTCAGACAAGCAAATTGATTGCGACGGATTATCTCGCCCATGTGTAGTAGTATAGTTATCCGGACGGTGAATGATCTGTAGCACACGTAAAATCCTATAGATCCTACACGTGTAGTCGGTATCTACCACCGTGTAATTGGCCGGAGCGAATATTGTGTATATGCATATATTATATATTACTATGGATAAACGCGCTGACGACAAGATTATCAGAAGACGATTGTGTCGGTCTACTACCACTTGTTTGCCGCCGTCAAATTGAGCAGCAGCAGCCGCGTGCAGTGTTTTGTCAATGATCTTTCGACGTGCTTGTTAAACCGTGTTTGTTTCGGTGGTGCCGAAAAGAATAAATCTTTTTATTATAATAATATTATTATATTTGTGGGTATTCGATGTAGGTTATACACTATATATGCAATGTATATTATTGTACATTATAAGGAAGGAAAATCCGTTTTACTTTATTTGAATATGCGTCGAAAATTGTAGTAACTATTATTGGTTTATTTCTTTTCCATTCGTTTTTCTATTACAATATCACTTAGTCTCTAAATAATGGCTCTGCGCTATCGCATTCGTCGTCGTATATCATCTGTATCCTTTGCTTTAACGCCAAGAGCCGGTCCCTTTCTGCTCGCACCTTGTCAGTTTTCAATTTCAGTTGCTCGATCTTCCGACGATACATTTCGATTGCTCTCACGTCTTCGTTGTCCGGTCGCATTCGTTTTCGAATAAACCTAAAAGTTATTTTTTCGTTATAATAATAATAATTCGATGATATTTCACATTATTATTTGCATAAACGTATATTATATTTTAGATTCCGAGTAGAACGAAGAGGCAAGAGTAGTCTTATAACGATTATTTTTATTTCTTCTGGAAATAATTTTGAAATTTGAACGTACATACGTAGTTTAGGTTTCCTGAAGAGAATTCAGATGGGATGGTTCTTAGGAGAAATCATTTTTCGTAACTCTCAATAATTTTTTCGAAAATTAGAGAAAAAACCATCAAATTTGATTTAAACGGGTAATGAATGCTGTAAACTAGACTTTCTAGTGATCGTTAGTTGATATTTTTAATATATATTTTATTGGTTATTGTTTAAAGTTAGAATTTATATATGAAATTGAAAAGTTTACGTAAAATAACGATTTTGTTCATATCAAAACCTGTGATAAAATTTATAGTTCTTGTCATGTAAAAATAAATTTTGCTAAAAGAATGCTCAATGAACACATTTTTATTTTATATTTTGAGTAAAATGAAGAAGCTAGTGATTTTACAATGATGTTTATACTTTTATTTTTGCTGTGAACACTTTTTCGTACGGAAATACTTGCCCAAAAGTTTCAATCAGTGACTTTTTTCCTCTAGATAGTACTTTTAAGAGGTCATTTTTCGAAATTCTTAATTGTTTTTCCAAAATTTGAGAAAAAGCTATCCAAAAATCGACATAAACGCCTTTTTTCAAGAGTTTAAATTCCTGCTCAAAAAACTATTAATCCAAATAATGGCAATTTTTATTTCATTATTTTATCAGACCTCGTTCAATTTATTATTTTTTTTAAAGGAAAATTGTGTATTAGATGAGTAATTTTTTTTTTTTTAATTATAAGAGGTTTAAATTTCAAAACGGCGAAACTGATTCTTACAAATAATGAAATGGGACATGGTTTATATTATTTTTTGATAAATTGTTCAACACAGTAAAAAGCTGACAGATAATAGTCTGGATGATCAATTGAAATCTCTACTTAGATCTTTTATTGAAGAAATTATTCATCATTCGCGAAACATGTCTTGTTTTTTAAAATCTAGTACCATTATTATAATATGTATACCGCTCACAGTTTCGTATTGTGTAAATTTACACGCGAAAAAGGTTTATTCTACAATACTGTTAGCGCGTACTCGATGGGATCGACCGGTCTGTCTTCGGTACGGCTCAGTTCGAGTACTGCTTTTGCCATTGCTGATGTTACGCCGTTTTCTGCCAAAAAATCGTTAAACTCGTGACGTTTCCATTTAACGTCATTTCGTTCACTGTCGATCTATTTTGTATCGAAACGTAATTATTATCACATATCTATCTGCTCGAGATTATTAAATTTCTTCTTTCATACCTTATTCGTCGCCGATATCGCTGACGATTTGCCCTTCGTACTCATCTCTCGTTGTCTGACATTTACAATAATGTTAATAAAATTATTTTCATATTTTATGCATAAATATTATGTATTATTACCAAGGTGATACCGCGCGCTGCGTGCGTAGTACATTCGAGTTTCACTATACAATGTATTATACATAATATAATATTCACTGGGCAAAAAATCGGTGTCAAACGTGTTTTAAAACGTTGTCGTTGTCGTGTATTGCCACAGCTGTTGCAAATATTGTACGTAATATTACGCCAAAGACAATAAATAATATTATAATAATAATTTGATAACCGCCATCGGCACGCGTAGTAATCATTTCGACCGCGGTAGGAAATAAGGGGAGGGGAGGGGGCATAGAAGCGGCGTACAATCATAACGTGTAACGTGTAATAATCGACCGCGGAAAATCGAACCACGATCACTGACAGTGCAGCCTCCGTCGGGTTATATTATTATATTCTGCAAACCGTCACATACGTCATACACCGCGATGATGACCGCTGGCCTGCCTGGTCGTCGTCGTCGTCGTCGTCATCATCATCGCCGCACCGCACATTATTTTCCACCACCGGCACCGGCCTGTATATATAATAATAATAATAATACTCACACACACACACATACACACACGGGCGCGCGCGTACATAACACGACCACAGGTTTTTGTAGATGTGTGTGTGTGTGTGTGTGTGTACGGCTCGTACGGCCCGGAGGCGAGTGTTCGTGTAATTAACGTTATGACTTTGACAAATAATAATAATGGTCTCGCGTTACTCGGAATGCGGCGGCCGCAGGTCCCAGCAGCATTATAGGTACACACACGCGCACCCGAGCTCGTATATATGTATACGACCGCGTGTGACCACGTACCTTATACCGCATATTATATATTATATTATACACGTATAGTTGGTTATTTTTTTTTTTTTTTTTTACGATCCGGACACATCAAAATCACACACACACATACACCGTGATTGTGACCGTCATCATTACTCGTATTATTATTATATGTAAGAAAAAGTCACTATTATAATAAATGCGCTCGTGTATGTGTGTGTACGAGCGCGGGGGACACGTCATAAAGATTAGAAAAAAAAAAAAACTCGTCGTCGTCATCCGTTTTTCTCTCCGTCCGTGTCCGCCCTTTGCGCCGCGGTAATTACCTGGCTTACCTGGCGCGAGCGCGCGCGGTATCCTCTAAAAGCGCGTTTTAATTGCGCGCGCTAGCGCGCACGGGGAGGGGAAACAATAATAATTTCTCTTCTCGCGCACACGTGGGTTTTATTGCGACGATTTTATATACGAACACATATGTATATTGATTTACGTTTTGTCGTATAATAATAATAATTGTTTGGCGAACGGCGGCGACGGTCGCAAAATAAAACGCGCGTACGCGTTTATTATTTTCATTTTAATACGTCTCTGCTTAGTGTCTCTCTCACGGTCGTGGTTTTTTTTTTTTTTTTTTTCATTTTTATTTTTGTCGACGGCAAACTTGTCACACCGGCGGCGATGGCGTGTGGAAAGGGTGTGCGGGGGCGACGACGACGACGACGACGAGAGGGCACCCCGCGGCGAACAGCGCGACACACCACCCCGCGGGGGGGCGCCCGTTGGTCGCCGACGCCGCCGCCGTCGTCGTCGTCAAAGAGACCGCACCTATTTTCTTTTTAAATTGGAATCATGTCATTCCCGCTGTTTATTTATTGTTTCGAAACCGCATTAATAGGACTCGGCGCGAGTGGTGTCTATACATATATATATATATATATATATATTATATTATGGCCGTTGTTGTTGCACGAGGAGAGCCCACGGGAGAGAGAGAGAGAGAGAGAAAAGAACTAAAAATAATAATATTAATAATATTGTGTCGTTTCGGTCTGCGGGCCGCGCACACACGTATAGCAGGGCGTTACCTGCTCCTCGGCAGACGGTCGTCGCGTCTTGTATATTATGTGTGGTGTCACTATCTCTACTCCGCGCCGTCGCCGCCTCTCGTCGGGCTATTAAAAAAATAAAAAATAAAAATAAAATAAAACCGAAATAATCTCATCTCTCGCTCCTCCGAGAGAGAGGTTGATTAAAAATAATAAACGATTTTTAATTTATAAGTGGTTTTTTATATAGTATATATACGTACCTCGCGCTATGACGACGGCAGTATACTACTACTACGTGATGGTGAGAACAAATCGATTTCGCATCAAATCCTATCTGTGTGTATCCATATACATATATATATATATATATATAGCCTAGCCTATATAGGTATATAATATTTTATGTTTACCATATCTACAATTTATATTTATGATAATAAATACACCGGTCTCGATTATATCGAAGAAAACACCTATATTACTATATTTATATGCATTGTGAGCGTGTCTCTTTTTACGTATTACCCCACCACTGTACCGCGCTTACAAGACGGCAATACGAACACCTCGTATTAAAAAAAGCCGGACATACTTGGCACGATGGGTGGGATTCTATTGACGGGTGTATTTAATTTCTTCAATAAAACGATTGTGAACGAGGGAAGTTAATAATATAAAAAATAAATGAGAAAAAAAAAATGTTAGAAAAATGTCCAAATTTTTTTTTTCACATTTTCTATCTATGTTTAAATTTTCATAAAATTCGAATCAAAAAATGATGGATTCCTATTCGTTTTTGTCAAATTTTGGGTAGTTTTTTACAAAAAAAAAAAAAAAAAAATTGAAGAATTGAGAAATTCAAAAAATTAGGTACTTCTCTAAAGTGTAATTTAGAGGCAAATCCGGATTCAAAAAGTTACTGATCGAAACTTTTGGACAAGATTTCTATACGAAAAGTTGTACACAGAAAAAAAAATAAACATCATTGTAAAAACACTAGATAATAATTTTTCATATTATAATTTTATGTGTATATCTATAATAGTGATTTAATCTCGCCGTCTCGAATAATGTCACTGCGGAGAACCGAACGCGGTAAATCGGTTGTTTTTTCACCACGCTGTTACGTGCAGGTAGGTAATATTATGTTTTTAAAGACGCCCTGTCGCGGCGCAGATTTGATAAATTGGTTTTTATTTTTATTTTTATTTTTTTCCTTTGCTGTTAGCGCGCGACAACTACTAATCGACACGAGTCTCCGTCGCGAAACAAGCGAAATTATTGTTCTTTTGTTTGGTTTTTGTTTTTTACCAGAGCCGCGTATCAACAAGTGTTCACAAGTGTAGTGTGGTAGTAAAAGTGCCCTATTGTGCGCGTCGATGTCAACCACTTTATTTCCCCTCGTACTCACACACACACACACACACATTCGTGTATATATATATATATGTATAAGTAATATATACAAATACATATATATGTATATACAAAACGACAACCTCCGCGTGGTACAAAAAAGTCAATAAAAAAGAGGGTAAATTCGCCCGAGGGAAACGTTTACGACGATTTTCCCCTCGACCGATAAAAAGGAGATTTCTCTTTTTTTTTCTTTTTTTTTATTTTGACACTTACACGACTAATCTCCACCAGTATATTTTCTCCCCATTTTTATGGTTTTCCGCATTCATACGTTCCTACCTGCCGCTGATACCTAATTTAATAATAAATAACACGTACTATTATTGTAATATGTCGAGTGAAGTACCAAACTACCAACTGTTTATTATTACATAATAATTAGATAGAAATATATAAGAATAACGCGAATCCTTCTTATAACGCGTGTTCTTCGCATAAAGTTACATATCAGGGAATTATTTTATTTTGGGGAGGGGAGGCCAACGCTAAGGTTGCATTTAGCCCAACTCTGAAATTATCTTCCCACACGAGTCACACACACTATTTTAGATTGTAAGTGAAGCGAAGAAGCTAGTGTTTTTACAAGGATTTTTTTTTTCTGTACACGTAAATTCGTTTGGACATATACTTGTCTAAAAATCTTGAACTGCTGTGTTTTTGAAACCGGATTTGCCTCTAGATGGTCACTTTAGAAAGATCAATTTTCGAATTTTTCAATTTTCTTTTGGGAAAAACTACCCAAAACTTGACAAAAAAATCTCGGTAACCATCATTTATTGATCCAAACTTTATAAAAATTTAAACACGGATAGAAAAATAATATGAAAAATATTTGGCGCAAGAAAATGTTGAAAATGTATACCTAAAAAAAAAAATTTGGATATTTTTTTATTTATTTATTTTTCTGTAAACACTCTTTCGTATAGAAATACTTGTCCAAAAGTCTTGACCAGCAACTTTTTGAAACCAGATTTGCCTCTAGATGGTACTTTAAAAAAGTTATTTTCCGAAATTCTCCTTTGTTTTCTCAAAATTTGTGAAAAACTAGTCAAAGTTTTTTTTTACTTTACTTTACTTAATACTCTAATACTCCTTAGACATATTTTCCCCATGTAGTGGGCTATGAAGTAACAATAGTCAAAATTGTCGAAATTATCGGAAAACCATACATGTTTAAAGGTTTTTCACACGAAAATCAACGCTGTAACGATTATAGTTACAATAACTAATACAACTACGAATGTATAACGAAACAAGGGGCCTCTCACTTGAATCCGCCACTGGTATACTTATATCGTGTGACCATCACTGATAGTACCTATAACAGTTATATATATTGTAGGTATCGATGTATTATAACATATGACTTTTATAAATATATATACGAACTCGATAAATAAACACGAAACTTACCTACACCAATAAATAAATAATGATAGGAAATTATACAAACAAAATATATTAAATACAAAGATATTATATGTGTACAATATATTATACCTAGTGACTGCGTATAATAATATGATAGTTAAAAAAAAAAAAAAAAATTGACAAATGCTTCTCATCAGTCTGCTCGCGGCGGCGGTGGCGGTTTAGATATACACAAGTATACCTATATATATATACTCTTTTCTTAAACGACCTTATACATAAACCACGGTCGCGGTAATGCGTTATTGACACACACACACACGCACAAAAGTGTATAATAATAACCGCGCGAGCGTCTGACCCGTCTATATACCATCACCGCGTGCACACGAGACCCCCCCTTGGGTTTTTGTGATCAATGGCGCTTACGTATACACACACACACATTACGATATGCTCGTGTGTTTATAGTGTATAATATACGTTTTTGAACGTTGCAGACGAAACGTTGTGTGTGTGTGTGTGTGCTCGAGGGAAACGTCGAGTCTGTGCGCGTGTATAGGTCGATATACGTATGTTGTATAGGTATACCCATACGATATATCTTCATCGTTAAAGTTACATTAAGGGCCCGAGATCGCGTCGTGTATGTGTTTGCCAGTATAATATGTGGTGGGATCCGAAAATAATAACGCCACACAAGTACACATCACAAGCCCGGCATACAAAAACGCGCACCGACTGACCTCTACGCCGCCGCCACACAGCTTCTGACATTGTATGTATGCGTTATTCGAGTTGAGCCGAAACGATTTTTCGAGTAGGCACACATATATAGCTGGGTAATGTAGTATGTAATATACATATTATTATTATTATTATTATTATTATTATAAAATATATCCGTACACAACGTTCGAATATACGTGTACGTTATTTGATTACTGCACCACAGCGAATACTAACTAGGAATCTAATTTTAAATTCGTATAATATATTTTTCTTTACTAATATACAATGTGTGTGTTGTACGCGTTTTTTTTTTTTTCGCTTGCGAGCGTAGGCGTGCGTGCAGATAAAATTATGCTTTCAGGACGACGGGCGTGAAAAATTCCGCCGCTTCGGTTTCGTGATGTCGCGTCGTCGCGCGGGGAAAAAAAATTAAATTAAAATAAAGCGGCGGAAAAAATACTAATATCGCCGTATTCAAATAAAAAAAAAAAATTTGAAAAAAAAGGATTTGAACAACGGTAATAATTGTTATAAATATATATATATATATATACGTACATATGCGCGATGGCGTATTACGCGCGGGCGGTGACGGCGGGATATATCATAGGTAAATAACACGTAAAAAGCGTTTGGTCGACGGCGGCGGCGTGTATAGTTCATCGGCAATCGATTAATTGATCGCTTTTTAGACGGCCATTTGAAGGTTCATTTGTTTACGAAATCGTGCGGAACCGCTGCCGGTCACGGTTTATTAGGCGACCGACCGCCGCCGCGCGTTGACCGCTTCGTATACATTTACTTACACGTTCAGCATGTATATATGTATATATATATATATATATATATATATACGCGGGTACACGGCACATGATCTGCCGCCGCACAGAATGAGCCATAAAAAGATGCAAGTGAGACGGACGAATGCGATAGATAATATACGTATAAGCGTTTACACGCGGAACACAAAAACCTTTTCTCTCTCTTATTCTGGACACAATGTATATTATAAACGCGGTTTTTGTTTTTTATTTTCATTTTTTTTTTTTTTTTTTTTTACCCTTCCGGCGTACCGATTTTCATTTGTGTATAATTTCGTGTTGCTAATTGCCGTCGTCGCCGCCGCCACAGTATGTTCTCACGCTGACCATCTGTATTATATATATATTTATATATTTTATATTGTGTACGGCTAAATAGTATTGTGTACAATATAATGTTATAATATAAGCTGTTACAAATACATTGCTGCCAAAAATCGGGGGGAAACGGTATGAGAAGTAAATAAATAAATGAATCGCATTATACACGTATGACCGTTCTATCCGAACCGGAAGTCTGTAGTAGTGTTGTAAATGTAAGCGGCAAAAACGTTTTATCTCAAGGAGGTTTGATACTGCTTCGGGGGGCAATGTCCTTGGGCCTTCAATCGAGCACACAATTCCCAAAAGATCTTTTTCTTGCACATGTGACGAGCTATATATACTTAAGTACAATATACACTTTGTGTGGAAAATTTAAAATATTCCCTTTTCCCTCCTATACTTACTCGGGTTATGCTATTAAGTTTCTGCGCTGCAGTCGACGATTATTATTATCTAGTGGTGGTGGCTAGTGTAAAACGTTCGTTTTTGCACAGCCCCCTTTGATGTGGCTGCACAAATACTGTGTAACGGCGGACCCCGAGGCGGCGGCCGACGTTGGCGAGCCCTCCGTCGACGAAATACGTCGATGAACAACGGATGATGCGAAGGGGTGTCATTTTAAATTATCTCAAATTGCCCTCGGGCAGGAATTGTCATCCGCAAAGAGACCTTTGTTGTACTATACGTATATAGTTTAGCAACTCATCGTTGCTGCCCGCCTCGTTTATACAAACGCCCTTTGGAATTTACATTTTCAATTATTATTAACGAACCAAAGACGCGATTATTAATACACTGCCACACCGGCATAATATTATTAGGTATATTATACGCACAGTAGCAGCTATATTATTATTACATTATGTTTATGACGATTATTAATATAATATCATATCTGTGTTGAAATTAGTTATGTCTTTGTACGTCGTTTACCCTTTGTCACCCTTTGTCAAATGAAATTTGTCAAATGGCCGGTTGTCCCACACGAAAACCAATTATAGACACCCGTGTATATATATATATATATTTTTATAACTAAGTGGTTGTGACATCTCTATCATAGGGTAAAGTGTTTGTAAATTTTCATTCCAGTTTCTTTTGCTCCGGCTAGCAGTCCTTAATTAATACCACACCAATGAAATCAAAATTCAAATTAGTATAGTATTATGAGTAATTCTTATTTAAGTATTAAGGATAATTTGTATCATTTTAATTATTCAATTATAACTACCTATACGCTATATTTTGTACATTATAATAATTCTCATTAAAATAATGATGGATTTCTTATAATCATAAAGTTCTACAATCAAATTTAAATCATGCGGACTTGCCAAAATGTTCTTAAAATACAGACACGAATGTATCTGGTTCATAATAATTTGTATGACAGCTAAAATGCAATTAGTAACCTTTTTGCGTTCACGAGTGATAATTATGTACTCTAACTACTTATCTACTCTTATTTCTTACCTTTCTTATTTGTAATTTGTAATAAACATTTGCTGCAGCTGTAAACATAATAAGTATTAATAGCATTTGTTCTCGAACAAATAATATTTCTTTATAATGTGCCCAAGAAATTTGAATTGTTCAATAACTACTCATTCAAATTTGATCGTTTAATTCATAAAATAATAGTTAGAATATAATTCCACAGTTAAAATATGGGGTTGCTATTTGAAAAAAAAAAATTGTATCACCACAAGACATTCTTAAGAATGTCTTGTGGTGATACAATTGACGTGATAAAAATGAGCGATGGAAAACATAGTTTTTATAGTGATTTGAATATTTCGAAAAAAAATCAAATTTTTACATTTTCACAGCCATAAAAAGGGGATCATCACCTGTATATCATGTTTTTTTTGAAATTGTAATTAGGTTTTGTTGTTGCTGAGAGACAATAATATATATTATTTAAATTTACTATTCGACCTTGACGATATTACAATATTATACTATTTGACCGTTGACGCCATCACGTAGTTAATAAACATCATACATCGTAATTATATATACACACACACACACACACACGCATACACTGATCCGCGCGTTCGTAACAGTATTATTTTTTTTTCATTTATACAACACCAATGTATCAACGTGTTGTTATTATTATTTCGTCGTATTTCAATTATATTTTCGCTCGCTCACTCGTAAGTCGACGATTTCTCCGGTGCAACAACGTGTGCAGTCCATATTCTTGTGATTCTTACTTATATACGTAGAAACGTATATCAGTGTACGCATACACTATAATGTTTAATATTTTAATGTATACATTTACTGTTAACACACATTCATCCGTTTTTCCTCGCCTTTCGCCAGTCGATCCGCCGCGCCGCCGTCGCGCGTCATTTCCAATACGACGAGACATTATAAAATATGTGATATCAACTCGAGTTAGATAATTTATACGTTTAAACGTACCAATATGTTCATGTGTATGTGTATATATATATATTATATTATATATATATATACACATGTTACCGCAAAATTTGCATAAATTATCCACCGTCGTCGCCGCCGGGTCACGACGAATCGTTTTGTGCGCCTGCGGTGTTCCGCAGTCTGCTGGTGCATTGACAACGTGTGACCGATGTAAAATAATAATAATTTTTCGCCTTGCTCATGACGTGCATAAAAATAGTAATCCTCAGAATAATTCGGTCTGTTGTTCACCTTCATCATTTCGGTCGTATAATTACGCCCGTAAAATTTCCCTTCCGTGAAGTTTTTTCAAATTACAATTTCACATTATTATAACATATACTCGAATATTACATACACATACGCTTTTGAAAGTGGCCGAAAATATGAATAATATTATTTATATAGGTACTCGTTTAAAACAATATATATATAATATATATAATATTCGAAGTCAAGAATCGGGGAAAAATTTTCAGAGTATTACATGCGCCGATATGACGTGTTTGTGCAGCATTATGTTATAATATAGATCAGGGATAAATAAAATTATATCAAGAGCCAAAAAAGTCTTTTTGAATTAATTTTTAGTGTATGTCACTGAAAATAGATGTCCAGTAACGATTGTCATTGCAACTGTTAAGGCAATAGAACTTTTAGAATTTTAATCTAAAAAGTTTAAAAATAATCGTTACTCTGTTATAAAATAATTGCGTAAGAATGTCTCTATTTCGAAGAACTCAAACATCAATAACTGCGCACATAATTTAAAATCAATTTTCGAAATGTCATTTTCTTGTGAATCATTTTACCTAATTGATGTTGAAAATAACCAAATGCAAATATCTCTCGTATTTAACTATATAGATATCGTTTTAAAGAATATCTCATCATCAGATCAGAAACTCGTGGAAATAAAAGATAATAAAAAAATATATCAACAATAGTGTATGTTCAACTTAATGCTATAAAACAGTTATTTGTTCAATGTCAATACAAATTCAAAATTTAAAATTGCGATGAACGAAAAAAAAAAGAGATGTTATATATTATTAAATAAGATTATTATTGTTTTCGAAAGCGAGAATGAGGGCCACCCCTGTTACAGATGATTAAGAGTATGACGTATAACTCTGTTTTGGTGAGTTCAAAAAAAAAAAAAAAAAAAACCGTGTTTCATTATTCTGATGCGGTGTGTGTGTGTGTGTAAACAGTCGAGACAAACAGCCGTGTGCTACACACACACACACACACACACACACACACACACACGTACTTTTTGGATATTAGAACGCGCGTATTTGGGCGTCACACGGCGCGAACTATGGGAAAAACGCCGGGTCCGCCACTTAGTATATTATAATAATATATACTTGTGTGTGCAGTGCAGCTCGTTTGCTGCGGTCCTCTCGGCGGTAACTTGCGGTCCCGTTTCAGACCGCAGCGACCACCGACTACACAATATTATACATACATTATATCGCAGCAGCAGCAGCAGCAGCCGGTGTACACACATGTGCGTAATGTCGTAATATTGTAATAATACGCGCAGAGTGTGTAATTTTTGTTCGTGAGAAAACGTGAGGCGTACGTGGAGGAAAAAAAAAATAACATAATATATAATACGGTGACCGGTTTTTCTGTGTCGAACGAAGGAGATGTACCGAGAGCGCTCGCATATACTATAATATAGAAGGACTGCACATACTCAGTACGTGTATATATATATATATATCATGCGGATATATTATAATAACGCGTCGCGTTTTGTGGTCACATATTATGTGTGATATATATTTGTGTTCGAAATGATTTCATCCCGTTTTTTCCGCCTATATATATATATATATTGTGTTTGCAGGTGATTTATTTATATATACGTCTGTAAAATATAATTCGTACTCGCGCACGCTGCGGATGTATACAGTATACCTACGTTTTTATAATGGACACGGGGTTCGAGTATAATGATAGCGGGGCGGCCCAGCGTGTGTAATATTATTATTATAAAATCGTACGTGCAGCAATGGACACGACAAAACTCGCGCTCGCGCAATGCAATCGGCAAAAAATCGTTTATATTCAATTTCCTCGGGTTCTCTACATGACGTGTATCTATCAGCCTCGTATGATACCACTTAAAAAGACAGCGACGGCGATGATACTTTCCATGTAGTATACGTGCAGTGTACGTACGATAACACGTGTAATATTATATGTGCGGTTATATTTATATATATATCATGACAAAATTCAAAATAGCTGAAAACTAAATGGAAAATAATGAAAAAAAAATACAAATAACAAAGTAATAGTTGTTTGTAACATTTAACAATAAGATCAACAAATAAGTCGTAGAAAGAATTAATAATTAGTTACATATTTTGAACTCGACTAACAATATACAACAATTAAATAACAACCAGACTCAATGCTGTATATACATTTTGTTTAAACACATCACGTGACATGGAAAAAAAATCTATATGATCAGCAATAATGTTTGCTAATGACAAAACTCTAGGAAAAAATGATATTCGTATATACGTTTACATTTCGTGTTATAGAATTCAATGTTCCTCCTAAAAACTTATAATATGGATACGGATGTTCCTTGGATGCATCTTTACACGTTTGATATAATTTACATCGTTTTGCTGCATTAATTTAGAGATTCTGAACGAAGTGAAGAAGCTGTAGTGTTTTTACAATGATTTACAATTTTCCTTTCTCTGTATACACTTTTTCGTATGGAAATACTTGTCCAAAAGCAACATTTTGATACCGGATTTGCCTCTAGTTGGTATTTTACAGAGGTCATTTTTAGATTCCGAGCGAAGTGAAGAAGCTAGTGTTTCTACAATGATGTTTATTATTATTTTTTTTTTCTGTGTACAACTTTTCGTATAGAAATACTTGTCCAAAAGTTTCGACCAATAACTTTTTGAAACCGAAATTGCCTCTAGGTTGTACTTTAAAGAGGTCATTTTTTGAATTTCTCAAATCTTCAATGTTTTTTTTGGAAAAAATTTGACAAAAACGACTCGAAAACCATCATTTTTTGATCAGAATTTTATGAAAATTTAAACATAGACAGACAATCCTATAAAAAAGATTTTGGCGCAAGAAAATTTTGAAAATGTGAAAAAAAAATTTTGGACATTTTTTTTTCTTATATTATTAACTTCCTTCGTTCAGAATCGTTTTACTGAAGAAATGATTTATC
>JAIPRM010004938.1:0-21668 GCA_025469315.1 Stegophylla sp. TES_Ste_2020 | reverse complement strand
TCGCACGACTGGTGGTATTCTCTTGACGGGCGTATTAAATTTTAAAGAAACGATAAATCATTTCTTCAGTAAAACGATTCTGAACGAAGGAAGTTAATAATATTAGAAAAAAAAAAAAAAATGTTCGAAAAATGTCCAAAAATTTTTTTAACATTTTCAAAATTTTCTTGCGCCAAAATTTTTTTAATAGGATTTTCTATCTATGTTTAAATTTTCATAAAATTCTGATCAAAAAATGATGGTTTTCGAGTCGTTTTTGTCAAATTTAAGGTAGTTTTTTCCAAAAAAAACATTGAAGAATTGAGAAATTCAAAAAATAACCTCTTTAAAGTACAATCTAGAGGTGAATCGGGTTTCAAAAAGTTATTGATCGAAACTTTTGGACAAGTATTTCTATACAAAAAGTTGTACACAGAAAAAAATAAAAAAAAATAAACATCATTGTAAAAACACTAGCTTCTTCACTTCATTCAGAATCTAAAATTAAAGTAAAGTAAAGTATAGACAAGAAAGCCAGACATAGTTCGCATTACAGATATTTTTCGCTTTTCAGGTCAGATACTCTTCGTGTGTTGAAAATGACGACTATTATTGTTCTTTATATTAATTTATTGCGTTCAGAATCTTCTTATTGAAGAAATGATTTTTCATTTCTTTAAAATTATACACACCTTTCATAATTCCTTCATTTTTAGTAGTTGGTCAAAGTTTTAAGTTTCTAGCTGCATTATTTTAAAGTATGTTAAAAAGCAATTTTTAATTTTACAAAAATTCCAGTAATAGCATATTTAGCCATTTTTTGTTAATATTTCGACAGATTTTCCACGTTTTTGGAAAAAGGATAAATTTGAAAAATGATCACTTTGAAGTACCATCTGGGTGTGATTCGGGTTCTATAGAGTTACTAATCGAAACTTTTGGACAAGTATATTTCTATAAGAAAAAGGGTTTCCAGGAAGAGAAAAAAAAATAAAAAACATCTTTGTAAAATAATAAGCTACTTCAAACCGCTCAGAATCTAAAAGAATATCATTGTAAAATCATAAGCTTCTTCTTTCTGCTCAGAATCTCAAAAAAATAAATAAATAAATAAACACCATTGTAAAATTATAAGCCTCTTCGTTCTGCTCAGAATATAAAATAGCAAAAGGTTCTACAATACGACTGAAGGGAAAAGGTTTAATTTTATTCTATGAAAAACGAAAACGTGATCTTTGAGTAAAACACTATGATGGCTATTGTAACTACTGCACAATGGTTCTATTGTCAGAGAATGTTTAAATTATAAATAATGGTATCGTTTAAACCATATTTTAATAAAAAGATAAAATTTGAACGCGTACATTGAACACATCGTTCTATTACTATTGTGTTCTATACCAATGATTTCAACCACCAGTCCGCGGACGAAACCGGCCATTGATAGTTGATACCAAGAACATAGGTCCGTATTGTAATGCAAAAAAATGTAGAGTTAAAAAATTAAAGTAAAATATAGACAAGAAAGCCGGACGAAAAAGTGTTTCCAGAAAGAAAGAAAAAATGAACATCATTGTAAAAACACAAGCTTTTTCACTTTGTTCAGAATCTTAAAGTAAACCTATTAAGATATTTATATGTTTATGATTAAATATTTATCAGTAGAATTAAATGTCATAGTATCATTTAACAATTAATATAATAAATAATTATACATATACATTGTATACTATACAAAAATGTACTGATTTTTTATTGACATTTTGACTCGCTTCCATAGAATCATTACAAAATAAAGCGAGAAACATAATTTTATGAAATTCATTAAAGTAAAATAAAATTACCTATTTATATTATAAACTCAATTAAAATCTACTTAAAATAGTATTTATTTCAGTAGTGGCTCATGGATCACTTTATTTTAATTATATTTAATTTTACTTTAAATATTATAGCGTTATATTTCGTCAATATTTGGGTATATGTTGAATGAGTGTTAATCATATAATTTTAATAATATTAAGATGATAATATACAATATTTTAATACCTATTTACTCTTATATTAAGTCAAAAAATAGAGCAAAATAAAAATGGTCAAGAGAAAAATTAAAATACCATGCATGTGTTAATTTTAAAATAAATGTAAAGTCCGAAGTCTAGAGGTTAGGTTGACCTCTCCCCTGAATCCACCACTGGTGTCATACCGAAGAAGACAACTCCAACAATAACGCACCTATAATATTAAATTTTATATAATACTCATGATTTATAAAAATGAAATAATTAAAAATAAACACTTTAAAATTACATCAAATACAAAAGGCAAAGCTAAAAAGGTTGAACCCCCCTTACATAAACATTTTTCCTTTCCCACAAGACACGCTGTATATAAACTTTCAATATAATAACTAAATTTTATAATATTATGTTGTTTTTCCTTGTCGTTTTTTTTTTCCTGATACCGATGTGAAGTATGTTCAGCTTCTTGTCTATATACTTTACTTATCTTTGCTTTATTTTACTTTAATAAACTTTACTTTACTTTTTTGACTTAAAATAATTTTCTTGGGACACCCTATATACTTATCCTGCATACACGTTCTTATTCTCTCGTTCGTACTTTTCAAGGAAATTTGGAACTGTATTTAAACTATTATTTTTACCTGACGCATTAAATAAATTTCTGTACAAGACACAATAATAATATATTTTTCGGATTATTTGATTGGCAGGTCGGCGGAAGTAGTCTGTCAATAAAATGGTCCTGATTTAAAACACAAAGCCGATACCATTTTTTTTCTGGCGGCAATATACTAACCAAATACAAACTATATATCTATACAAATTATACAAATGTATATATTGTATTGAAAAAAAACGGTATTGCCAGACAGTTCGGTACCATCTGCGGACATTCGTTTATTGTATTCGTCACGAATTTAACGTTTCCATGAATCGAACTGATACATTCAGAGATGTGAGCTAAAATGGATATTTATTTTCTTTTAAAGAGACCGACGACCAACCTAAGGCTGTTATAATCACTTTGCCGGTCGAATCGACACGTTTAATTAATTTAAAGTAAAACCGTTTGGATTTAAAATAAATAACATGATCTTTGGATGAACATTCGGTTTACATTAATTCCGAAACTAGAATCTCATTTTTCACGATTATACGCTTATTTTTTAAGCATGGGAGGCAACAAATACCTATCTATATCGATATTGATCTGAATTGCCCAAAAGTATCTATAAACCTGTACACAGATACTCTTATGAAATTATTAATACTTATTTCAAAATAAATGGTTAAATCAATATGTCATAATAGTACACTTAAATAATAAACTGTGTGAGTAATTGTATTGTGAATAATGAATTATGAAATTGAAACTTTAAACCATACATTAATATTTGTCGTATAAAATATCTTTTTAATAAAATCCAACAATTTAGATGCTGCAACTTTTAAGCTTAATTTTATATTTATATAGTTTTCTTTACATGCCAATTACGTTGTTATTTACATATTTTTATTTTTATTATAATTTTTTTTTTTTTGTAAACATTTATTTTATCCTATATAAATGTATTCATTTATTAATGTTTAATTTATTATTTGTATCATCATATTAATAAGACTTACGTTTATAGGAACAAGGTTATACCATAGTGATAGACGATGCAGTGACGCATCAGTGTTTTTTTCTTTTTGCATATTAAGATTTACACGCATCTTTTGTAAATTACTGCTTAATAAAAATACATTAAATTGTAAAAAAAAAGAATCCTCGACGAATTTTTTAACAGAGAAATATAAGTATACGTAGGAAATTACTTGCACTATTCGAGTTATTTAAATGAATCATTTTTTCAGACTCCACGTGCCTGGTGAGATACGTACATTCTGCAAGGTGGAAAAAATGTTACGATGTTTAGACTATGATAAATTATATATGTCTGCGTCATCGATTAATTTTATAGAAACCCAAGTTATAATGCGTATTATAATTAGTTATAATGCATACATACCAATATTGACATACACATAATATATTACGCATATAATCTCTCGTATACTCAACCCACCCCGAACAATATAAAATTTACATTCATTTTAAATTGATTTTAATGTTATATTGTTACATGAAATTAAGCACAGATTGGTAATCACCAAGAATTTTACACCTTTTTATATTGTTGGTTATGTTTCTATCAGGTAGTCGAATAAGCAATAATTAAAAACTCGTTGTAAATCTATTTTGGATCCCATGAACCATAATATTTTATTAAATCTTTGTTTTTTTTTGGTTTTAACAGAAAATAAAAATATAAGTAGACCTGTATATAAGTAACTAGCTGGGTTGAATTACCTCTCTAATCCGAGCCGGGGAAAATAAATATAAGTGACATCAATAAAACTTCATGATTGCCTAAGTCAAATTTTGTTATCTAAAAACTTGTCTACGTGCATAATTCAAAAACAGTATATAGACAGGCACATTTTAATATTTTCCGGTTTCATTTTATACCCATAATAAATCAAGTTTATAGATGCAAATTTTGTTACGTAACGTTTTTTTAGTCAAATTTTGAAAAATTACTGAGAACATGGAAAAAATATTGTTGTCCCGATTTCTAACCTTTTAGGGTTAGACTGTTTTTACTGTTTGAAGCTTTTGACAATTATTTCCACCCAAAAAAAAATGTCTCTCTCAGAATAAAAATAAAAAAGAACATTTTTGTAAAATCATAAGCTCCTTCGCTACACTCAGAATCTATAATGTAGTTTTTATTATGATTAAATATTTTTCAAAATATCAGTATAAATAGATTTCATATTAGGATGTAGAAATGTAATAAAGATAAGTACGTAAACATAAGAAAAATAAATAAAATCTCATAATTATAGAGTAGTTTGTGGATTATTATACTTTATTGTTCTAGGGTCAATAGTCAATGACTCATAATGTAATAAAATTTGGGCAATAATATAATCTTGAAACATCGATAGTAAATCGAAATCAGGATTCCATTTTTGTAGAGACAAATACTGTGAATAGCAGTACAGAATAGTGACTTCGATCATTAATGTAAATTTCGATAAGAGATTCCTATGAACTCTTGACATGTTATATTTATTTTTAGATTTTGTACTAATAATTACAAAAATGTGTAATCGCAGTGAAACATTACACAATTATTATCAGAATCGAACATTTTTTGTGCCTGTGCGCCAAGTTCTAATATTTAAAACACCTATTTTAATTATTTAAATATTATATAATCGATGGCACCCCTTTGGATCCACCACAGCTTTATTCTTTACATAACATTTTTTTTTACAGCTGTTTTTCACAATTTCGCATGCTGTAGGTTTGTAGGAACGCGTAGCGAAATCCCGAAAAAAAAGAACAGGTAAAAAAGACCAAGGGTTTTTACTCTAATTTGAAGCAGTTTTTTTTTTTTTCTAAGGGAAAGCAATTCTTAAATGTTTGAACCTCCTGAACGTGGAGGCTGCCACCTATGCGGAATCACCTCCCGATGTTTCGCATCGGTCAATCTGTAAATTTGGTATTATTATATTTATTAGACATCCAAACAGGTACATTTATTTCTCACGGCCGTTGTACATAAATAACATGAGATACGTATATTAAATGGTAAGTAATGTAGTAATATACAATATACCATATTATAATATATATGTATGCTGTTGAACGCTGTAGACTGAGCGGCACCGAGATTTATCGGTGATCCTGCACAACAAATCGATCTCCACCCCCACTCTGGTCGTCGGTCGTCATGATGGAGGGGGTGGGAAGGTGTACCACGTGTTGTTTGTGCTTCGCGTTAAAACGGAATAATATAACAAAAAGAAACGGACGAGAAAAATATACCGAGGATCGCCGCCGCCCAACTACAGTGGTCGTTGAGTGTCGACCACCGACCGCCCGTCGACGACCCTGTGTACACACACGCGCGGCACTACACAACACATCTGCTTTTACTCGTATATTTATATAATATAATATATAATAATATAGGTCTTATCGGAAAGCAGCTGGACGTCTCGTCGTCGGCGTCGAGCAGTCTCGCGTGTTCGTGTCCGAATCGTTGTGACGACGACAACAACAACAACGGACGCGGAGAAACACTGCGTATAAAAAAAAAAAAAAAGGTGCGCGTCCTCCACACAGGACAATATTATATTATTTAGAACCGAACGATTTTAACGCTCGCGAAATTCGTTTTTTTTTCTCCGTTTCTCTTCACGCGGACACATGGGGGCACACGCGCAAAAAATATTAATCTTTTTGAGGGCGGAAGAGCAGTGCTACATTTATAATCGTTTACATTCGTACCTATTTTTACACTTTTAAATGTAACACATTTCATTCATCTTTTACTCGACAACAGTAAACCAACACTGCGTTCAAACGTTTTCACAACATGTCGGGGGGAGGTTTTATCCTCAAATACCCTCCCCCCACCATCTTATGTTCTTATGTACTCGAATGTGTAGACAATAATATTGTATTATGTCCGGATCAGTCGTCGAGAAACCGTGCAGAACATAATACTATTGGGTACCGATAAGCTATAACGATATTATAGAATACTCGAAACAACAGTATTTCGTAGTATTATCATTTAATGTTATAGATTTCAATTTACAAACACGAGGGTCTGTATAACAGAACATCCAAAAATATGCCCTCCCCTTTATGCAATCAGCATCTATTCGTAATTACGGTCAAAAAATCTGGTATACTTTACACCATGTATATTCTTCGCTCCTCGAGTAGAATACTTTTAGTGGGTGTGTTGAATTTAAAAAAAACAATATATAATTTCTTCAATAAAACGATTCTGAGCACAAACAAAATTGTTAATATTTTTATCACTTCTAATCTGAAATCCTTGTGAATGACACTGAGCGTAGCTTCACTCCACAGCTCCGTTCGCTTCACTCACTTGCAAGCTTGTGTCACGCCCCTCGCTCTTCGCGCTCGATTTAAATTAATATCAACTCTCGGCTAGCTGTGCAACGTGAAGAAATTAATTTAAGACAAAATAAGTTGTGTCTTTTGATACATAGGTAATTGTATGTACATAATATTATTATATGCATTACTAAAAAATAGTATCAGTTTTACGAAAAAAGGCAAGTAAAAACACTCGCAATCGTGTTACGGAAAAAGGTCCGTTCGCAATCGTGTATCACTGGTTTATCAACCCCGTTAATAAAGTATACAATGCATTAATCATATTATTTATGTAAGTTCTAAAGCTTAACAGTTATTGCAATTATTGCATACGTTTAAGAACTTAATTGTTTAATTTGATATCACATACTTGAATATCACCTGGAGTAGTCCTACAAAAAATAACCAAATCCCCTGGGATCCTGCGTAAATGCAAAGATTGAACCCACATAATCAAATAAAATGAAGTCACTTAAAAATCAAGACAGTAAGCTCATTTCAATTAAAACGAAATTATCTTTTCAAGAAAATAAAACTGACGTAATTATTACAATACTTGAGAACCTGATATCGAACACTGTCAATTTGAGGGTAGAAAATAGAGTTCTCAAAGCTGAACTCAATACACTATGTAAACGAATTGATTCGTACCATTTATTTACTAATAAAACGGCCGTCGACTCCAATTCTAAAAATTAATTCGTGAAGTTGAGAAGCAAATTAAAAAATCAAACAGTATTATAATATTTGGTGTTGGTGAAGAAAATGATGATGGTAAAAGCTCGCCAGAAAATTAGGTTAAAAAAATGTTTGACTCACTTTCTTTGGCAATTCCTATTAAACGCGCCTCTCATTTGGATAAAAGATACGAAAAATCACGTCCTTTATTGGTAAACCTATATCGATACAGTAGAAGTATTGTCTATTTTATAAGCAAAACGGAAATCACACTGTATAGATACGCTAAAACATATTTTCATCGGAGCCGATCTAACAACGCAATAATGTAATCAACACAAAAACTCCAAACGTCAAATTATCAATAATAATGATTTGACTATTAAATATAATATTTATGAACTTCATATAGATATGTAGGTAAGTCGTTTAATTTTCTGAATAAATAACAATAACAATAATAATATTAAAATAAACTTTTCCAATTTGAGGAATATTCCCCGAAATTTTCTATGATTTTACTTTCCCGGGAGAGTGCCCATACCTAGTCACTATAAAAGTATTCTTTCGATTTTTCACTAAATTCATACATGGTGTGAGACGACAGTGCAACATATAACGTGATCGTCAGCAACGAGTTGCAATATCGGAAAAAAATCTATCTGAGGGTCACCACACATATTGGACCGGTTCCGTCATTCATCGTAATAAAAATAAAATGTACAAAAAAAAAAAAATAATAATAATAATAATAATAATATTAACTGACGAAATATATTTATAATAAATTGTACTCATTAACGGGTGGTAGCATACCACAACCATTTATTATTACTGTTAAAAGTTACTACTCTATTGTACCGTCCACACCGCCGCCACTGAGAAAGGTGTAGTTTCCAGAAATATGAAAACCACGTCCAATTTCAACAGATTCACGGCCTCCCCCCACCCCCGCGGCCCCGTCCGGCGTGCTCGGACGGACGCCTGTTTGTCTGCCGCCGCCGCCAACACACTCGTGCGCGTACAGTGTACACATGCACACTAAACACGCATCACAATGCCCAGCCGGCACGTACCCTTAAGATCAGACCCTGCGGCACCGTCATTTTGCCACCGTCACTTGTCCGGTCCGGTCGCATTCGTTTTCGATCATCGTTTCGTTTTCGAGTATATTTTACAATATTAATATTATTATTATTGACTGTAATTTTCCGCCGTCGGCAACAAGTGTTTTTTTTTTTTCTATCATATTGTAAAACAACTAAATCGGACTAAATTGTACTGTGATTTTTACCTGTGTGTATGTGTGGAGTGTAAATTCGCGATTGCTAGAAGAACGCGCGCAACGTGCAGTGGATATTCAACCGCGCAGTTTCGAATGTATGAATGTTTTTGAACGTAACTGAGATGGCCTCTGCTACACTATCGCACGAGCATTGCACGATGACATCGGGTAATTATTTTATGTTAACTTATTACTATTGTATTTTAATCATTATAGTTGTACTATAAGTGTATAGAATAGAGTGATGTGCTCAGGTTTCTCGTTAGGGTATATAAACTATTTTTAGGCATCACTCCCAAACTAAACACCATGTGACAAATATTATGAACCCTCGATGACATTCTTTCTTATCGTACACAATAATAATCAACGCAGTCGATTTTTAAATAGGCCTCAAAAAAAAAAAAATTGCATTTCATCACATCAAATGACGTGTTTAATTTTTGACCAAATGGATCTAACACACGTATATTGTACTATGTACCTGAGGTGTAGTATATATTTATTATAATATTATTAACTATGGTGGTCAATTTCAAAAGTACGTTCAATAAGTTTCATAAGTGAACCATATTATCCATCGTATATTATGATGTGTATCATAATAAGAAGTGGTTCCTAAAATATAGGTTGTAAATTTTAGCGGAAAACGTATATAGACCAAAAAGGGACAGTGTCCAAAAGGGAAATTTAGAAACACATCTTCTCGTTCTCATACATACACCTATACAGTTAAAGCGTATATTGTACTATTATTGCGACATTATATAACACTATTATTTTATTTTAACTTCTCGTAAATACTGCATATTATTCTGCCGCGCGGACCGACGTATTATATAGTTATTGTATACAGTATTGTACGCACGTTGTCGTTGGTCAGACCCAGTGTTGGTGTGTTTCTTTTGAACACTCGTTCGAAACATGTTTCGAATTGAAAAAAAACGGGTTTTCATTGTTTGAAATTGTGTTTTTTTTTTAATTAAAAAAAAAAAAACGGAATTTTAACAACACAGCACTTATATGGAGACACTTATACAGTAATAATTAATAATATATGGTTTTGTAAAGCACACACAAATCGAATCTTCGTGTACAAATATCAGATTTTTTTTTCTTCTAATTAACACGCACATGTGACCGTTTACATTTTAAATAACGCTCGTATCCAATATGTATTACGTAATTATTAAAATTGTATGAACGATGTACCAGTACACCAACAAGAATGATTTGCGTTATTATAATAAAGTACTAATAAATCTATTTTTATCTTTTTAGGCACATTGATTATTTTACTGGTCTTACTGACTATTTTACAAAACGGAATGGCGGCCATCAAAGGATTTGAAGTAGTAGAAAAGAATTTATTATTGCAATTAGGTAAAATTCATACAAATTTACTTAATCATACTGAGACTGTAGACTAGCCGAATTTATTTAATAACAATTTTCATACTTAGGTCTAAGCCGAAGACCTGTAGTAGACAATAATATAAATATCCCGTCAGCAACGATGGACCTTTATAGATTGATACAACAGGAAAAACTCACCACGACAACAAGTTTTCCTCTTCCAGGTTTACATACGATGTCGGCCAATACAGTCAGGACTTATGTTAACAAAGGTAATTAAAACACAATTACTTCAAATGCTACATATAAAAAACGGGACATTCTTCGCTTCTCGGATAGGATCCTCTTGGGGGGTATATTGAATTTTAAAGAAACGAAAAATTTTTTAAACAAAACGATTCTGAGTGGAACTTCAGCTTAAATAAGATAATTTTATTTAAAACTTATACACTTTTTAATATTACAATTATTTATTTATTTATTTATTTTGAGGAGAATGTATAGTGGAGGAAAATGGAATTTGATTTTTGGAGGAAAATGGTCCCGCCGGTGGTTTGCGGTGGGCATCAGGCGGACAATGGGAGAGTCGTTAAAAAAATTTGTTGAAGAACGAGGAATAAAGAAGGGAGCCATAGAACGTGTTGAACGAGAAGGTACTTTGAAGTTGATTTGGTTTAAATATCAGGAGAATCAAATTTGGCGGAAAGGAGGTTATGAAAGAAGGAAATGTTAGCTTAATGTCTGCGGTCAGAAAGGTTTGAAAAATTAAGAGCGTGAAGAACTGGGGAGTAGTCATGAGGAAGGTGGGGGTATTTGTGAGATCAATACATAAATATAAGGACGCAATAAGTCTAATTAGATAAGGTTTAATTAGATAAGATCTTCTAAAATCATTTAATTTTATAAATTGCATAATTATTTCATATGGGAAAATACGGGAAAGTAGAAAAAGTATTCGTGGGGAACGTTCTCGGCAAAATAACTTTCCCCAAGAACGTTCCTCGGGAACATTTCCTACGGCATATCACTATGTTTAAGTAGTGTAGCACTTTATCCGCACATACAACCGATGACGGTGACAATAACGTTTTTTCTAGATTTACTTTAATTACTGTGACTGAGCGCGCAATGTGGCTAAAAAAGCTTTACCTCAAAAATAAAACAATTTCACTTAGAATCTAAAATTATAATTACTGTATCTAAATATATTTAATATGTACCTAATCAGTTATAATTTACACTATTAAAAACCGGGAACTATACTTCGTACTATGGGTATTCTTCGCGTCTCGTTTTGGATACTTTTGGTGGGTGTGTTGAATTTTAAAGAAACGATAAATAATTTCTTCAATAAAACCACTGTGGGGGAAGCTTCAGTAAATACACCATAATAATTGTCAGTTTTACAAAAAAAGAAAGTGTTACAAAAATTAATTATCTTATACCAAATAAAAATTTTCTTTCGCCGAAATATTTTTCATATTATTGTCCACCTATATTTAAATTTTCATAAAGTTTGATTTACAAAAAATAAAGAAATAAATAATTTCGAAAAATTGTCTCTTTAAAATACTATTTTGAGTCGAATTCTGATTCAGGAAATTGCTGGTCGAAACTTTTAGATAAGTATTTCTATATGAAAAAATTTTTAAAAAAAATGATAGTAAACAACATTGAAAAACACTAGCTTTTTCGCTCCACTTCGAAACTAAAAAAATATTGATAGCTACTATTTTGAAATTACTATGTCGTAAACATTTTGGTATTGACGGGCACATTTACATGTTATATTACACAAGACGTTGTGAATAATGAAAATGTTTTTTAGGATCACCTCCGACTAATATAAAATCTCAAAGATATCGGCTACAATTCGATATGAATAATTTGCCAGAACGAGAAGGAGTTAAGGCAGCTGAAGTCCGTGTTACAATGTCTTCAAACAAAAAAATAAATAATGAAGAAATCATCCATATACTTATTCACGACATTGTAAAACCAGGTGTAAAGGGATTATCCAAACCAATACTAAGGTAATTAGAAGCGAATAAAGTATATAACTTATAAAGGATGTTTTATTTATCGAAAATGTTTCATGAATGTATTTCTCGCATTTATAGGCTTATGGATTCGAAATCATTGAAGTTAACAAAAGCAAACTCGGAAGTTATCAGTTTCGATGTAACGCCTGCTATAGAAAGACTAACGGAAAATAATTTTGTAGAAAATTACGGTATGCTAATACAGTGCATTAGCACATCCGGTAGCAAAACACATTTGCTCGATGTGTTTGACTTCGAATCATCGGAGAAGCCGTTGTTAATGATCTACACCGATGATGGAACAAGTAAGAATATGATATAACAATCAAATTAATTAATTTAATGTTCGTATTTTCATTAATGATATTCCTAGTAACTAAATATAATTTTTATAAATATGACCAGAAGTGTATAGGGTATATTATAATTTATGTATCTTGGGATTGGCCAATTGGAAATATATAATATAGACTTGTTAACTAATCTAATGGAATAGGATAAATCTATATATAATAGATAATCTCTTTTTATTTATTATTTATATTATTTATTTATATTTATGGTAATTAATATTATTTTAAATCTGTTTTGGCTTTAGTATTGAGAATTACTATTATTCAATATTATAATAATATCTATTAAGATAAGAAACAAGGTGCGTAATCGAGTTACACAATTAATTTTATCGTATACACAAACGAGTTCCATCTTTTCAGTTAAAATCTATAGATTGTGCAGTGTAATTCAGTAGCAACCGAAATGACAATCGCATTGTACGCGAATACAAATCTTTTAAACGGAATCTGTGTACGCCTACGCTGTACGCGTAGGTGTGGCTGACTATGCACACACAAATAAAAATCTCGTCCAATTTAAGTTATGCCCAGTAGTAGTCTTTGTGAAAACAATGGACTTTGAGAAAACATAGGTGAAAACGATTTATCAGCCGATCTCTTCCTTTCAATTTTAAATACTACTGTCAGCGTTTTTGTAATGAATACTATTTACTTGTACAAATTTTTTACAAGAGTTTAAAGTTAAAATTTGTATGAAACAGATTTTTTTCAATCATAACCCCTCAAATCTTTAAATTCTTAAACCAATACCTAAATATTTGTAATCATAAAATGTCTTTTACCCATAGTTTCATTTTCTTAAAAGTTGGTTAGTATCTGTGGCCACTAGTGAGATTTAATTCAGTCTTTTGCGAGAGAACAAAAAATCTCTAATCGATCTAGCTTAACACAAACTAGAGTTTTAGGGTTAGCAACTCTATGCTTAAAAACATAATTGGCTAGTAAATTAAATTTCAAGGAGTTTGTCAAAGCAATTCGATTCAGTTGGAGCAAAGAAAAGCTTATTTGTAAATATTAAAATATATATCTAATATTTTTAATGTTAAACGAGTATGTAAGATGTCGAGTAAAAAGAGTGTCCCGTGGGTCTCTATGACTGACTATGCCCGGGCCACGATTTTCTCTGCGAGCGCGCGTGTGATTATTTTTTAATGTACCGGTCCGTTGTTTTGTCGCAGACAAGAAGAACACGCTGACGGACGCCGTGCGGCGGAGCAAACGGTCGGCGGACGGCGGCGGCGTTGGCGACGAGCCGACGCCGGCCACCGCGGTCGGACACAAGCGGCCGCGGAAGAAGAAGATCTGCCAGATGTACCCGATGCGCGTGGACTTCAAAGAAGTGGGACTCAGCGATTGGATCCAGGCGCCACAGGGCTACGACGCGTTCTACTGTCACGGCGAGTGCGCGTTCCCGTTGGCCAACCACATGAACGCCACCAACCACGCGGTCATGCAGACGCTCATGAACTCGGTGAACCCGGACGCGGTGCCGCGGGCGTGCTGCGTTCCCACCCGACTGGTCTCGCAGACGTTACTCTACGTGGACGACGACGGCAAGATGGTGCTCAAGGTCTACCCTGAAATGGCCGTGGCCGAGTGCGGTTGCAGATAACGATTGTCGTCCCACTCGATAACAATATTACATATGGTCTGCTCCTCTTCGTGTGCAGAATATGATATTATGACGATGATAATAATAGTGATAATAACCCCTATTTTTTTTTTTTTGATAACTACCGCCATCCGAGTGGTGTACTTATCGTTTCGCGTAGCCACCACCACCACCACCACCTGCCCCGACTGTAGAAGCAGAACACCTATGTGATACATCCGACTCGCACTCCTACCCCTTCACTAATGGGTCTTTCGTTGTACCAATAAGAAAAAAAATGTTCATCTCCATATACCCCGGGCAGTGGCTTAGCATAGGGGAGGGGGCGATCTGCCTCAAGCAGCACTTTTTAAGAGAGGTGGCAAAATTAAAATAATTAATAACAAAAAGGTAATTTCTTCCCTAAAGGGGGGTGGTTAAATTTTATGCTACGCTACAAATCCCTGCAAGTTTCATAGGTATTGTGAGAAATGTTACGGTAACCAACAAAACCTGGGGCCTGTAGCATAGGATTTAGCCACTCCCTTTTAGAAAAAAATTAACTTTTTGTTACTAATTACATATTTTTTTTAGCCAATCCTCTTAATAAATTACGCGCTTAAAAAATGCCACCTGATGCAGAACCCCCACGGTGCGCAAAAGCTCAGGGTGTACGGAGACGCACATTTTTTTTCATATTGGTACAACGAAACACCTACTAGGGGAGGGGAAGAAATGCCACTAGCTGGCAATCAAGTGTATCACATAGGGGTTCTTGTACAGTTGGGGTAGGTGGTAATAGTGTGGTAACCTGCTGAACTGTGGCTACGCGAAACGATAATTCACGAGAAAGGTTAAGGTTCTAAAACGTTGTTCCCGATGCAAACATGTTAAAGTGCTCCCCTTTTTTTAGCTTAACTTCAATAGACCTATAAAGAAATTAGAACACCTATTTTTTTATTTATTGAAATTTTTAAGAATTAAAAAATAGTTATATTATAAAATTTTACCAAAATTATATTACTTCTCTTAATTGCACTACAAAATATATACTTACATTTTTGATGACATTACCCCATCCGAACAGTATTTATTACCTTATTATTTTATTATCAGTTAAGTAGTCCACTTCATAATTTTTTAATTTTTGCAATACTTTAAAATTTGTATCCAAGTGGAAACAGTACTGACAGACACTACAGTTTACTAGTATATAATGGTGTGTTAAAAATGAGTTGAGGATTAAAGCCAGTACTTAACTGTTTATGCTACCAATGCCAAATAATGTTATATATAGTACCAGGGGTACTCTGTGTGATAAATATAAATGATCTGTAAATAATGATATGTAAAAATGAAAAATACTTATAATGCACATGAATGTAAAAATAATTTATTAAATTTGTTAGTCTAGTCTAAATACAAAAGCAATTAGGTTTTGTCTTTGAATTGTTATAAGATTATATTTGATGTGAGAGTTTTACATTATTTAACACTCATAATTTATTTAAACCTATAAGCTCTCATAGGGGAAAATCCCCACATATTGTGTTTGTCACTAGTATGTTATATTCTATTGTATTTTATTTTTTATTTTTATTTGTTTTTAATTTGTTTTGTTGTTGTTATTTTAATAATACCTAATGGTACTATCACTATGGTGCATGATATGCTGTATTTGAATCATAGATATTGTAATATACTTCATTTATTTAGCATAATTAATTTGCAAATTTTATCAATTTTCATTTATAGATTATAATATTGATACCTACTTAACATAAATTTGTTTTCTCCTGTTCTCCTGAACTTGATGATTTAATCAAATTTGTTTCAGCTTAGTTAAAATAACATTATATATTTAAATTACTTACTGTACTAAGTTCTTAGAAATACCTCAAATTATTATTTAATAATTTGAAAAAAAAAATTGATAGCAACAAAATTTAACGTACATCAAATATTGGCTACTTATTCAATAAAAAATAGTGAAATATCAACAATAAGATATGTATTTAAAACCAATGTTACAAATAAATAGTTCAGAACAGCAATTTAATAACTAAGGAATCAACATCTTGACTTATATTACAGTTAGATATGTCTTAGTATATTATTTAGGGAATAGTTTTCAAACTAAACTTATTATTTCAGCAAATATATGTTAAAATTTAAAACTTTTAATTGATTCATCATTAATATTATTCTTCATAGAATATGACTTACAACCATTAGGAATTAAATAATGCATAAGTAACAGATAGGTTAAAAATGTAATTATTCTTTAGTTTGTAAATCAAAATTTCTCACTCATTTTAATTAAATAGGTATAAAAACATAATGTTTCATTTTGAACCATCACAAATTATTTTACCTTATTTTACTATCACAAAAAAATTGCCTATTTGATAAATATTTATGTACTTTAGTGTATACGTTGTATATTAATTAATTATTAATTAAATTTCATTTGAATAATTTTGATTTTTAGCAAAGTATTTTAATACCTTATTAAACCTATTAAATTTAAACCAAGTTTTTATCTATTAAAGTACCTTCGTTTTTTTTTTTAAGTATTAAGGTTACAAAAATATCCCATGCATTGATACATGTATGAACATACAAATACTTCTGGAATAGTAGAAATTTGTTTAGTATGTAAATCATTTGTTCCCTCAAATCCTTATATAAAAAAATATGTAAGTACTTAATTGATAATATACGTATGAACAACTAGGTATCTTACATGATTTAGCTAATCATTAAATAATCCTTAGCTAGGACAAACTTTTACAACTGTATAATATTGTTTAACCAGCTTTTTTAATTTTATTTCACCAACCAGAGTTACTTATTTATATTGTACTATTGTAATTAATATATTCAATATATTCATACTATACGCAAAACAAAAAAGTAAGGTAAAGGATAGAAAAGAAAGTCGGACATACCACATTCGCACCACGGGTAATATTTGCTTCTCGAGTCAGATAATATTGGTGGTTATGTTGAATTTTAAAAAAACGATAAATTATGATCCTGAGCGAAGAAAGTTAATAATATTAAGACCACTAATAGTCCTCATATTCTACAAACCCACCAAAAGTATCTAAACCAAAAAACGAAGAATACCTGAGTTCAGGGGTGGATCTTGAATATTTTGATAGGAAATGTACATATAAATTGTATAATTTGGATTATAATTAATAATTTATACTGTAATTTTAGATTTTAAGTGAAGCGAAGAAGCTAGTGTCTTACAATGATTACTTTGTAATACTTAATGATTATTTATTTCTTTTTTCCTGCAAACACTTTTTCATATGAAAATACTTGTCCAAATGCTTTAACTTCACTTTAATTAACTTATCTTTACTATGCATTACTTCATTTAACTTTACTTAACTTTACTTTAATTTATTTTACTTTACATTACTTTACTTATCTTTATTTCACTTCACTTTACTTGTCTTTACATTACTTCATTGCCGGATTTAACTACTATAACGCTGTGAGCATAAAACAAATTGGCAGACACCTTTCTAAAAACTATTGTATTATTATTATTAAAACGCCTGATATACTTCACACCATGAGTATTCTTCACTCCTAGTGTGGAATGCTCTTAGTGGGCATATTGAATTTTAAAGAAACGATAAATAATTGCTTTAATAAGACGATTCTGAGCGAATCTTTAATTTATTCAGGACAATTTTACTTAAAAATTAAAAAGTTTGTTATCATAAAATATATATATGCATATTTTTTATTCAGTCAATTACACCACAATTACATTACAATTACAATATTATGTTACACCTAACCATAGAAAAAAAAAAATACTTAACTAACTATATTATGTTAATAAAAATAATGTTATTAATACATTTTAATTATTTAATTTAAAAAAAAACACAAAAAATACATTGGTTTTCCTTGCAACTTTTGATTGATGTATTCATTAATGGTATCTTCGAAGTTTATATTGTAATTATTATAATTTATGCACGAGAAAAATACTTTAATGACTATGAATTATTATAAAACAAGAAATCATAAATTTGCCGCTGTAAGAATAGTGTTTATCAAGAAATACGGCACTGCATTACTTTGATGTACTTGTCATTACAATACTTTACTATACTTTACTTTTTTTTTTTTTTATCCAATAAATCATGTAAAGGAAAAAAGCAGGGCCTGAAATTTTGAAAATTTTGTATTGCACACTTATTATTTGAACACATAGACTAGTAGTTTTTATGTTTGCCCCCTCCCCTACCAAAAAAAAAATAAATAAAATAAATTCTTGATATAATTTATTAAATAAAATAAAATATAATAATATTGCTATTCTAAGCCCGACAAAAGTTTACTTAATTCAATATAGATATTTATTTTTATTTTTTAATAATTGTTTTCAAGTTAAATCTTGTCGTTTTGTCTAATAATTCCGATAATGAAGACATTTTTGACAACACACTTTGGGAATTCAAACTTCACACTTAGCTTATCGTACTGCAAACTTTGTGCTCTAAAACACTCAATTTTAGGCCCTAAAAAAATTTCGAAAATCGTAAGTCAACTTTTTTCTCAAAAATCGTTTAAAGTTAGAATTTTGACGGAATTCGTTAGTTTTACCTAAAATTACACACTTTAACGTACATAATAGAAAATCGGTTCAACCGATCTTTAAGAGAACTTGGTAAGTAGGTGGAAAATTTCATTGCAAACATTGTGTAGCAATAACATTTTTTACGGGCGAATAATTAAGCTTTTAACAAGGGTTTGATTGAAAATAAAATCAGAGGAAGTACGGAGAAATTTTATGGTTATACAGGTATTTCTAGTGTACTAAGATCCTAAAATGTTGGTAATGTTTTTTCGCCAATTGATGCATTTTTCAACGCTGAATACGATGGTGTGAACTAAAATTCGTGTGCATCAATAATTTTCTAATTATTTTATTTTGAAAATTGAATATTTTTGGGTAATATAATATATACCTACTATTTCAACGGTTTTCAACGCTGTTCTTGTGATTTAGTAGTTTAGACGTTAAGTTCGAATGCGATGGTACCGGGTTCAAACCAATACCCCGTAAACTAAATATTTTGCACTTTTTTCAACCGTGACTGATCAGAGTTGCCACGATAAACACAAGTACTAATTATGTTTAATTGCATAAATGTTGATTTTACGATGATTAAAACTGCTTTATTTTATTTTATTATGATGTTTATATTTTATTGTAATTTGAAATTATTATATAGAGTATTAATTAAGTGTATATGACTATATAAAAATCAATTTTCGTTTTTCATAAATGTCGTATGTAACAAATTAATTTCTGGTTCAACATTTAAGTTCAATTCTTTAAAACTGATAATAATTATGATCTGCTAAAAGCCTAAAAGTACCAATTAGATGAAATTTCCTAACTAAAAAGTTTCTTATCGAAACTTTAAAGCCAGTATTTCTATCCAAAGTCGTACTTACATACATATGGAAAACAAACACAGATTTGTAAAATCAATACATTCTTCGCTCCTCTCAGAATCTAAAATAAATATTATAATATGTCGCTCCACTCAGAATCTAAAATGTTAATTGCATATTATATTTGTTGTTCTTGAAAAAAAGTTTTTAATCAAATTTAAAATTGAAAAGTGCATTGCATTTTGTATTTTTTCTCACAATTTTGAAGTATTTTGAATGTGTTTCGTATTTTTTATTTAAATTACAGAAATTTATGTATTTGCTCATCCATTTAGACTGCAGTTTAGTAAAATATGTCATGGTTAAATATTAAAATATACAGTTTACATTGAACATTTCAATGTTACATAATCACGAAACACAATGTTCAGTACAAGTTACGTACATTAATAGAAACGAAGAAAAATATAATTTCAGTTCGTCCAGTCTGGTCTTAAACATAATATATGACATGGCTAGGTATAGACGGTATTGGTACTTAATGCCGACATATCATTATTACAGTAAGCATATTATATTTTCTGGAATCCTTATGAATGTGATATTCGATAACAAAAACCATAAGAGGATGTTATTATGTAATTTAAAAATAATTCAAATAATCACTTCGCTTATTCCACAAGAAAAAAAAATTACATAACTGATTTTTCCGGAGTGGTGTCAATGGTGGTGTCTCGGTGTCTTTTAACACTAAATTCGTTCTTTTTGTGTATCATTTTACAATAAAATTGATTTTAAAAAGTTGTTCATACTTCCCACCATAGATATTCTTCACTATTGAATATTATTGTTAATATTATTAAATATTCAGATATCTTTTTTTTTTTTTTTTGTGCTTTAGTTTTTCATTTATCTCCGTGATATTTTGAGTACTTAGGTATAGGATTATCTCGAATAAAATTTCAAATTGTGCAGAACTAAAGACGAAAACAGAACTTTAGTGCTATCCTGCTCGTTGTAAGACGATTGGAAACGTAATGATACACGATATTATAATTAACGAAATTTAGTTTTGTCCTATATCAAAGCGTAGAATAAGACGTAGGATGAATCGAAAAATTGTCCTGTGACAAAAATGCCCCCTACCTCCACAAAAAAATTGCATAATTTTTCATCCCCCAACGCCAACTCTAACACCGTCTTTGATCTTTCTATAGTCGTAACTTAACCCAATCACGAACTAAGATCGTGATACCAATAAAAATTTGGAAATAACATAATTGGAAAAATTGTTTATTTGAACAGATTGACATTTGACCATTTTGCCCCAGGCCCCATCTTTGGAAAATTTCTAGGGGCCCCTTAAAGTCTTGATGTAAAAAATAATAATACATTTAATTTGAATTTAGGATTATTAGGGTTATTCATTACTACTAGGCTTAGGGACTTCTAGCATTTACATATATTTTTTGAAAAATCATTAAAATAGCACAAAGTCAAATATAAAAATTGTTCATAATGTAAGTAATCTAAATCTTAAATTTAATTTCGCATATTTTTCAGTTTTTGATTATTAGAGTATATTACTTATGCTCTATGAATTACGTATCCGTGGTTCAAATTTTAATTTCAATACATAGAAAATGAACATAATAAAATTCTGCTGTTACAATAGAGCAGGGGTGGCCACAACGAGGCTCGCGAGCCGCATGCGGCTCTTAAATCAGTTTCATGCGGCTCTTGAACCAATTTTAGACTAAAATTAACAAATATAAAATTCTGTTAGAATCGTTAAAAACGTTAAATAGTGTTCATCACCAATAAGAAAGGATACAGCAGCTGTAGAGTTCGAGCTACTACTATAACTGGAAGAAGACTAAGGACTAAAAAGACTCAAACGAAGTACCCACTAACAAAAGAGTGCACTATGAGACTTATTTCAATCTTTGGCA
>JAIPRM010004937.1:0-21671 GCA_025469315.1 Stegophylla sp. TES_Ste_2020 | reverse complement strand
ACATGACACAATCATTAACTTATTATAATAAAACTCTGGAGAATATAATGTACCATAATTACACATGATATTTTAGAATAATAATAATTAACTTAATATCTATTGAGTGATTATTGATTATGCATATTATTACATTCACTGTAGTCTTTTTTTTTTTATGTCCTCATAACATATATTGTTATATCTAAATAATTTTAGATTCCGAACGAAGTGAAGAAGCTTATGATTTTACAATGATGTTCATTTCATTTTTTCTTTTTTTTTTTTTTTTTATATCTTTGAATAATTTATTATTTTTATTTGTAGTCATACTTTATTGTGTATAATATTTGCATATTTTATACAGATTAATTTACCTTCCCCCTTTATATATATAATAAATATATGTTTGAATACTAAATTTGAATCGCCACAGTTCTATACATTAACAACATAAATAATAAAACTATAAAATCACATATTTATAGACTATTTGTTATTGTATGTGTTATTGAAGTTGTGTTAATTTATCATTGTATTTTCGTTTGCATAAAATAAACAATGATATTATAAAATAATATTATAATGCAATCAAAAATAACAATATTATTAACAATATTATTTAACGCAGAATATTATAAAAATGATAATGTAACGTGTCATTTATCATGTGACGAAGTTATTTTTATTCGTTCTCATAACTTTTCATAATTCATGTAAAACAATATTAGTCGCCTAAGAATAAAATGAACTAAGAACAAAATCGGTTTTAGAAAAGAACCAAAATATATTTAATTGCTCATTTGCAATTAGTGCATTTTTTTCTCAATAATCTTTAGAAACCCTAGTTGGACCTTTTAGAAACTACTTATTGCCTCTATTCTTTAAAAAATGTAAATTTTTAGTTCTATTGCATCAGACTAACGGAATTTAATTATTATTACTCAAAATTTAAGATCAAGTACAATTATACAGATTAATATATATATTTTTTTTTAATTAGTAATTTAAACACGCCTATAATGTTAGAAAAAATGTTTAATGTAGTTACTTCGAAAAATAAATATTTATGATCAAACATGCCTAATTCGTTTAGTATTAACTTTATTATTTTAATATCCTAAGCCATTTAACCGAAATGTAATAAATATTAGTTGCGCATATAATCGAATGCAACACGACAATAAAGTACAAAAATAAAATTGCTCTTATTCGTGATATAAATTCACATATTTTTTATTGCAAGAAAACGAAAAATTAATGCGATTGTGTTAGTCTGTACCAAAACAAAATACTGTAGACTGTCTGGGAAAAGGGACTAGAATTTTAATTAAACTGTTCTATCGTAGAGAGCCCAATTTTTTTTTCACTGAAAACAATCTTTCCTTATTGTCTATGTGATACCTACATAATTTGTAATGAATGTTCTAATAAGTTCAAATACAGAATTCGAGTTAGTGTGATAATAACTACGACACGCCACTACGAAACACCCATAAACGATCTAAAGAAAAACTGAAAACGTGCCTCTCTCTCCACTTGCCATCTACTAATTTCATCCACCTAAGATTACAATATTTTTTACAAGCTAAAAACCTGTTAAACGTTAACGAATGCTTTAGATTTATTTAATTTTTAACATTACTAGTTACTCTATTATATTGCAAACAAATACTTTCAGTATAATTTATTTTTTTTTGGCTTAAATTACAATGTGATGATTTTCTTTACTTGATATGATCGAATTAATTTTAAATGTCATCAAATACTCATGTTGATTTAAATTTACTTTCTAGAAGTCTAAGATAACACAGTGTATCATTATGCATAAGTAGTATTCATGTAAAACGAGATTTCTACTCTAACTTGCAGATTGTTATAATATGTAGACTGATAGTTATCGTTAAAAGCAAGAAAAGTCCGAGTTTTCTCTTAGGAATACATTTGCATATTATTATATATATATATATATATATATTTTTTTTTTTTTCTGAAACGACGTAATTCAACTTTTAATTTGTATTTTATTAAAATAAAGAAAAGAAACCGGACATGTTATTTTTCACTTCCCAGAAGAGAAACTGTTGAGGGAGGGGGTGTGAATAGCGCTTTGAGTAGACCATTTCTGCGATTGGCGATTTCGCTATGAACTGAGATTTCTCATTTTACGATTTGTCCTCGGGACAAGTATCATATCGGTTTCGATTGAGTATGATACATTTTTTTAACTTTCAACAGGGAAAACTCAGAAACACAAAGTGGATACAGTTAGATACAGCGGGATATTTTCACGTGCTCGTTTTTTTTCCAGGGCACTATAAATAACGGTTAGGAATTTTCTAAATTTACCCACTTTAAACTTGGCCCTTGTCATTAAATTATATCTGTAAAAAAAGTTTTATCCCGAACATAAGAAAAAAGTTATGGTCAGACATTTATCTGTTTGTTTCGGGTTCAAATTGAATTCCGACCGAAACTCAAAGACTATACTTACATTGTACTCATAACACTTATCTAACTTATCGTGTAACAAGTTATACGAGGTACCTAGGTATATTATTCAATTATTACCAATATTTATTGGCATCATAAAGTGGTTCTTAGCGGAGGTTATACCGCCCCGTAGAAGGCATTTGTTCCCTTTGGGGGTGGTAGGTTTAAAGGGGGGAGGGAGGGGCAGTGATTTTTGACGAAACAAAGAAATCGGATGCAATAAAGGTGATCTGCGTTTAACATTAACCAACATCGAATCCCACGTAGCAACATTAGCAGCTACTCATCAAGTCTGAGTCACTAAAAAGGTTTAATAAAATATTCTTTTTCCTTTTAAATAAAAATAACCTTTTATTTTTCCTGTAAAATTGAGTACAGTAAAGCATTTTATTATTTCTTCAAATACATGTTTTAATTTTAATTTAGAATACTGATCTAAGTACTAATGGGAAAAAAAAATATTGGTTTATTATATTATACATATATTATATTATAATATATAATTATATATTAGCTTCTATTTTAACAGAGGTTCCTGACTTTTTTATTTTATTCTCCCCTTGTAATTTTTCAGAAATCTTATTCTCCTTTGTACGTTTTCAAAAATCTTATCTCGCTGAAGTAAGAGTTTTTACTTTTTTTTTTTTTTTTGGTCCATAAAATTACGTATATTTATATAAATATTGTTTTTTCACTATCACTGAATTTCCTCCCTCCCCTACCCCCAGTGCAATAAATTTAATCCTCCCAAGGGAGGAACTCCCCCACCGGTCGAGAACCTCTGTGATTTAATACTGCATAAGTGCTCTATTTATTATAAATACAATTTAAAAGCGAATTCACGATATGGGAAATGATATTTATCCTAAAATAAACACATTTTGTACAATTTTGCGAACCCCTTGATTGAGAAGAGGTTATTTTTTGCGGGGCAACTATCGAGAACACGCGGCCGGAGAAACTATGTCCGTTAATAGAGAGAGTCTGACAGAGTAATAATATTCATCGTCTGTACACACAACCGTACAATATATTATTAATAAAATATTATAACACGAACGCCCTTATATAACCGCGAAGCAAATCGTTCGTCGCTTTAAAAACGACTTTTGATGCGGGGAACTCGTGGAATCACCGGGGGCATTATTTTATTTTTATTCGCAGTAAACCGCGTTTTTTCTCTCTCTCTCTCTCTTTCTCTCTCTCTCTCTCTCTCTCTCTCTCTCTCTCTCTCTTTTGCTCTCTTTCCAACGGGATTTTATGTGGCAGTAATATGTGGCCGGGGACGGTGGTGAACGCGCGTGTTACGCATTACGGGACGGTACGAGTCTCGGTCGTTTGACGGGGTTTACAAGAGAGGGGGAAAAAAAAATTACACCCATTACGCTCGTGCGTTTTTATCGCTCCCTATTTTCCAAAAGCGAGTCCAAAAGGAGAACGGTAACTGTACCACCACTTACTACGTGGACGTGGACGAGAACGCCGCCGAGAAATTATCGCGAGTTCGAAAAAAGGGTTTTCCGAATTGCATACGAGATGTGAAACGGATGGGGGGGGGGAAATTGCAAAAACGCGAATGTCACGGCGTGAACATTACATTTTAATTAAAATTCGCTCTTACTGCGCGACTATACGTGGTTTATAAGTGCCGAAATTTGTAAATTTTCAAAAAGTGTCATTAAAATTCATTCGCCAAACGGAATTCAATGACATAGTAAGCATAAAGTCGTAACTTTTTAGATTCTGAACGAAGTGAAAAAGCTTATGATTTTACAATGATGTTTATCTATTTTTTTTTCTCTTTCTGTAAACACTTTTTCGTATAGAAATACTTGTCCGAAAGTTTCGATCCTTATCTCTATAGAATTGAGATCGTATCCAGATGGTGCGTTAAAGAGGTCATTTTTCCAATTTCTCAATACTTTTTCCAAAAACGGGGAAAAACTGTCGAAAAATTGACAAAAAACGGCAAAATACGCAATTACCGAAATTTCCGTAAAATTGAAAATTACTTTTTCACACAACTTCTAAAAAAATGCAGCTAGGGACTTGAAATTATCAATTTTGAGTTAAATACGGCATTTTGAAAATTTCTCAATTTTTTGTTAGTTTTTATGTAATAAAATTTTCGATTTTTAATATTAAGACTTGAAATTTTAATACGATCTAACTGACATATATGTCTAATCGACCTGAAAAAATCTCGAAAATCGTTAGTCGACTTTTTTTTTTATACCCGTTTGAGGTGAGAATTTCGACGAAATTCGTTAGTTATACCTAAAATTACGCACTTTAACGTGATATAAAAAAAAAATTGGTTCGACCGATTGTTTTGAAATTTGATACCTAGTTTGAGAATTTCATTGCGAATATTTTGGTGCAATAAAATTTCTTACGGACAAAGAGTTGAACATTTTACAAGGGTTTGATTGAAAAAAAACTCGGAGAAAATACGGATAAATTACCTATTTTATTACATGTTTCTTTATTAACACACGAAAGGTGGAGAGGTTTATAGGTAATGTTTTATTGCATCTTATGTATTTTTCGACGCTGAAAATTCACGTGCAACAATAGTTTTCTAACTATTTTATTCTATTTTGCAAATTCAATATTTTCGGCTTTTATACTACATAGCTACATAGAACTGCTTAGAACGCAACAGCACCGGGTTCGATTCCAGCCCGGCACTCCGAATTTTCGCATTATTATTATTTTTTTCTTATATTATTCTAAGTTCCTTTGTTCAGAATCGTTTTACTGAAGAAATGATTTATCGTTTCTTTAAAATTCAATTCACCCGTCAAGAGAATCCCACCCGTCGTGCGAATAACACCCCCTACGAGCGAAGTACACACTTTTTTTTTTCTAATACATACTTGTCAGAAAAAAAAAAAAAAAAATTAAGAACTCCGAAACGTATTTTGTAATTATATTCCGTGGCGAATAATTTAAAATTTTACTTAAAATTTCAATTCTTTGAACACAATTTAATTGATTACACATTCACACCGGTTAGTCAGTTCTTTTGACGTCGATTTTTTTTTTTTTTTTTATTTGAACGAACAGAAACATTGACGTTGATACGAACAAATTCAACTCTGACATTATACGCTTCGTATGTACATATATTATTTACGCGGACGGTCATTATCCACAGGGATATACTGAAACATTTCCTGACGTCAACTTTGCCCTAAGAATTGTCGACTTAAGCCGACCGGTGTTCACAACTGTATTACCTCTAACGGTCCCTTTCGTGTCCGGATCGAGTGAAAAACTATGCGAGAGCTCACCACAAAAGCTGAACGTTTCGGCATTATTCTCAATGTAGAGACCGAAACGTAAAAGGGTCTTGATGAGAAAATTTTACTGACATTTTTGGGGAAAAAATGTATATATATATATAATAATAAGAAAAATATGCTGAATTGTTTGATATAATTTATAATCGCTAGGAACTCGGTATTTTAAAATGCTTGTGAACACAGTTCGGAAATTATAAATTACAAATTCTACAAATCTAAATAAAAGATAAAATTTAAAAAATTTAAATAATAAAAATAAAATAAAAATTTATCTGGATAAACCTAAATATTAGTTTTTTACAAAACTAAATAAATCCAATATATATATATATATATATATTATTTTAATGTGATTAAAATTTGTTATGAATAATAGTTTTCCATTTCTGTTATTTACTGCTTTTTTGGATTCCAAGTGAAGCAAAGAAGTTAGTGATTTCATTTTCTTTGTGTTTTTATCATTCGTACGTTTTTGGGGTAGAATTACTGGTATTCATTATATCCATTACAAACACAAGATAATTTGAATTTTATTTTTCTAAATAGACATTTATAAGATAGTTTTTATTAGTTTCTGCTAAATAAAATTATCTTTAAATTTTAAATGAAATTAATGTTGCGGTTTTAATTATTATTTTTTTTTTTTTTTTAATTAAGGTTCAGGTAACCTAAATTTTTAACTGACTCCGGTTCTGGTCCCCGGTTTAAAAACCAAGTGGAGATCTGCACTTGAGACTTTTTACATATTTCGAAATTTGCTCCTCGGTCTAAGCGTAGAGATTTCTCTTTCATTTCTGTGTGTTATTCTTTCAGTTACATCTCTCCTGACCATCCATCATACTCTCGATTCTCGCACTCCTAGCTGTTGTCGTCGGCTATAATATATTATGCACGCGTTAAACGCCAAAATAAATATCCCCCCGTGTAATCTCGAGAAAAACGCGCAACGGTTACAAAACCGTGTTGTAAAACGTCCCCCGTTGTTATTGTTGTTGTCGGCGCGCGGATTTTCCACACACCGAGCCCGGAAATATTGTTGTAGATATTCCAGCGTATCAAGTATATACGAGTGTGTGTTTGTGTGGTCAGGAGGCGACGGATAAGGGAGAGGGGTGGTGTATAAATGTCTTTTCAGAGACCTGGGCAAAAATAAATCGACAATAATTTACGAAAACGAGAGAAGTGTTCGAAAATCGGATGGGGAAAAAGAACGATTTGTTTCGTATCATTCAATTATTAAACGCTCCAGAGTCGATGATCTCGGGCGTATAGTGTAGTACGTGAGGAGCGCTAAAAGTATATATGATAATAATAAACCGCAATCATACGGACTCGAGAGAGAATTCGGGACTTGTCGGGATGAAATCTATAATTGGCCGTGAACGGACGAATTTTCAATAACTGTCGTCGTCAATTTCGTTTCACCCGCAACCTTATGATTTGATTTTCGAAAGGGTTGCATACTTAAATATGTTGTTGTTGTTTTCAGTGAAGTTAAAAAAAAAAAAAAAAAAAAGCCGATCATACTTCGTACCGTGGGCAAGCACCATTCTTTGCTCTTCGGGTGTCTCACCCAGGTGGACATGTTAATTTTTTTAAAGAAACGATAAATAATTTCTTCGATTAAACGATTCTGAAACTCCTTCGGTATAAGACGACTTTACTTGAAAATTATAAATATCACTATTATTTCAATAAAAAATGATTTTTCACTGACCCGGTTTTATATCTCATTATTTGCCGAGAAGAGAAATAAAAAAATAATTTGATGAGGACAAAAATGTTGGGTAGTTTTTTTTTTTACATTTCGGGGAAACTATTAAGAATTTCCGAAAAATGACCTGCTCAAAGTATCTAAACAAACGAAATCTCCTTTCAAAAAGTTGCTGGTCGAGACTTTTGAACAAGTATTTCCTTACGAAAAAGTGTTTACAGAAAAAATAAAAAATAAATATCGTTTTAAAAACACTGCCTTCTTCGTCTCGCTCAGAATCTAAAATGTGCAAAAATAATAGCGTTCAAATAAACGATATGAGTATTTTATAGATAAAGCGCGATATCGATTTCGCGTTATGCTATTCAAATACTTACACATTTTTCCCTTTCACTTTAATAATATAATTTATGACTTGTTCAAACTGATAAACTCACTTCATAATACGTCATATTAACCACGACGTATAATGCATACAATTTAATTTTTATATTCATGCAACGGTTTACAAATTGCGTTTTTGTGGGAAAATCAATATTTTACAATTTCTTTTCGCATGATTTCATTAAGTTATTTCAATTTTCTAAATTGATAACAATTAATTTTAACTAAACTACCTAAATGTTCTAGAAGTTTTTTTTTATTATTATTTTTCTTTTTATATTGAAATTTTTATTTCACAGCCATTAGTTTAAGATAAATAAACATTATTAAAATCTAGAGAAGCAAAATGGAGAAACAGGCATATTCTACAAACTCCACCAGTACTATCAGTTTCGAAACACATATTATGTATCTCTTAAACCGGTGGTCGAATATTGAGATTTAAAATACAGAAATGTATTGAAATTATTATTGAAAAACAATGAAAAAAAAAAAAGAAAAAAGAACTTTCTTAAAAAATATTAAGTTATAACTTTATACATTATGGTTGACATTTAAAAAACTAAAAATCTAAAAAAAAAAAAAAAATACAAAGATAAAAAGAGAGTATTATATTTTTTTCTCGACGAAAATGTACAATTTTTTATTAGTCTTCAAATCATACTTGGATTTTTTCTTTTTTTTTTTTTTTTTTTTTAATTCTCACACTATATATACATAGTTAAAAATCACCCTGTATATTATATAGTCACAGGCACAGTACAGAGTAATAGCAGCTGGTTTACTACGATTATTAACGATAAACAGTGTTCCCGGAACATCGTTATTATAACATTATTAATAATAATAGTTCGCGACTGTAATAATTATTTTACACCTCGAAACTCGATCTGGCGAACGTGCTACCACTTTATAGTCGTGCTATGACGCGTATTAATTACTATGCAAACATAATTAAAGCACAATTAGTGTTGTGCGGCGTACCCGAGTCCGTCGTGGTCGCGCGAGAAACCGATCATTTCGTACGATGACATATTATCCAAGTATAACAATGCGCGCTTTAAGTTTTTCCGCCGGTAGAGTTAAGTAATTTGACTTATTTCCCTATCTAATTATTCATCAGCTTCGATAAAATTAGCAAAAAAATGTATCCACATTGGATGTGGAAATTTGAAAATTATTGATGACTTTTAACTCTTTTTCTCTTTTCATTGCGATAGTGATTTTTAATTTTACTCACGACTTCATATCTAAATTAAAACTCACTCAATGACGTTATGTAGAAAATAAAAACGAAAATTGCTTTTTAAATATACTTCATACCTATCAGAGATAATAATTTTGAACTACAAAAGCTTTATAAATTGTAAACGTCCAATTGTTTTCATTGCTCTGATGGATTTTATATTACTTATATATTCCTTTAGGAAAAAAAAAAAAAAAAAAAAGAATTAGAAACATTGATTCGGATCTATGATTCTTAAATGTCGGAGTTAAGTTCTGACTATCAAAATAGCCAACTCAATTCGAATGTGAATCGATTAAAAAACGTTTTCGTTATGAAAACGTGCTTTCGTTTAATGAATTTATTTCATCAATTATTATTAATTAAAAATATGAAATGTCGTTCACCGACGAGTAAAAATATTCAAAAAGCAACTATTTTTTTTTTTTTAATTTTAATCTCGATTATTCCCTCAGAAAATATTCCCAGTTAATTCCCCAAAGTCTGAATTTGTTCGGAAAATACGTCGATGTTTATTAGTAGATAAATTATTATTCTTAGAGAAACCGCTGGGTACGTTTCAAAAGATAATACGATACGCAATTAAACAATACGTTTTCGGATACGAGTAGTTCAAAAAGCCCTCTGGTTCACGTGAAACAATAGCAACTTCACGACGATACTGCAGCAGGCATAACTACGCAGTAAAGTCCTTGACCAATTGGACCGAAGAACATTTCGAGAATTTCCGTTCACAAAACTTATTAACTTGACAGTAGGAAATTAAAAGAAAACAAAATATAATTAATAAAAAAAAAGGCGACTGAAACCACGCCTACCGAATGACGTTTCAATTTAATCGTCATCAGGAAACGATGCCATTAACTATATTGGGCGACACGATCGATCGATTGTATTGTAAGGTAAATCGCTCTGCAAAAATGTGAATAATTAATTACAAATAAAAATAATAATTCACAAAGACAAGATTGATTTATATGTTATTTATTATTTATATTAAGTACGGTAATATACATAACTCATATTTGTTTAGCCTAGGCTCTGTTCAGGCTACAAAAAGAAATTTCAATATAAATAATAATAATAATACGATTAAGTACTTTCTTAAATAAAAACGCAGTAACTCCAAAATGTAGACTGTTGGATAATCGTGTTTGAAATATTGACAACTTTTCTCACTCTAATCTCATGCGCCGACAATAATTGAATATTATTCAATTTGAAGTTTGAATTTTTGAATTAATTTTTAACCAGGGAACTTAAAAACACATTTTTTTTTTTTTTACAAAATCTTTATTTCTTATAACTTAATATGGACTTACCCCCTTTTGCTTTATACATTTCAGTAGCCAAAAAGCAGTAAGTACACAACATTTGGAGTTACTTTTGATATGATTATGGATTATTATAATATAATAACTCCTTTTATTTTATGAACAATTAAATACTTAATTTAGGTCAGTACCTATATAAAAAACATAATATTATAATTAATTAACATGTAATAAATGACTTATTTAAAACATAACAGAATATTGAATTCTATGGATAATGAAATACTTTTAGGTAAGTACCTAAATATTAAAAAATAATTAAAATTTAACTAATATAAATATTATTAGTTAGGTATTATAATACAGGCTATTAGTTAATGTTTATAAATTCATAATTATTAGATATGGAGTTACTGCATTTTGAACAATTGGGAATTAATCAATTCAGAACAAAAACCAATGTATTTACACTAAGTAAGAAAAACAATTGCAGTAAATCCACGGAGATACTGCTTTTTTGCTTCTTATTTGGATTTACTGCGTTTTAGTTTCTGAAATCTAAATAAATGTGGACTTACCTACCACGTTTTTATTTATTTTTGAATTGTAATAAAACCGGTTTGATCTTGGAATTATGTCATTTTAACTTCAAAAAAAATGGTACAAAACAGCTATATAAACCCCCAGATACCTGCAATATCTCGAAATGTTAAAAACTGAAGTTACTACGGTTTTGCTCAGCACGGCAGCAATGATGTTTACAAAACGACAGACACTCGTGTTGAGTGCTTAATGTCGAATCACGAAAATCTAAATCGATCGATGATCGTTCTTGATACGTAATAATATTAATAATAAATGTGGTGCTCATTAATAATTGTGTTTTCAATATTTTATCGTCATCGCACATGCGTACTATACAGATTTTGTTAATATGCAACCCGAAACGGATTTATTTAATAGAAAACAATATCAGTGTATCGTTAACGACATTTCCCATCAATCAGCCGGCCAAGTAATACAATTCCCAAACTGTACAGACCAATATACGTGTTAGAAATATTAATGTTATTATATTATATACGCGTAATGTTTAATATCGTGACGTCCGGTTCAAAGTTGTCGTTTCGGAATTTCTCGTCGCTTTTGACCTGGCCGCAGTGGCAATTGTTTTAGAAAAGTGCCGAGCGGAGGGGGGGGAGAAAGTGATAATTTTCATTTATTTATGCCCTCTGGCCAAGTCCTTTTTCCATTTTTTTTTTTTTTTTTAAATTAATTATTAAAGAGGCGGTTTCCACGCTCCAACATTATCTTGTTATGTTCATCTTAATCGCATTTTTGGCGAAGTCGAATTCCCCGCAGCTCACTTCGCTTTAAAATAAAAACTTACAACTTTCTAAACTTTTACTATGTACATTACGCACTTGCATATTTATATATATATTGTGTTGATAAAAAAAAAAATCTCACGAGAATAGCAAAATATATTGTGCGATATGAGCATAGTATTATTTGTTTATTTATCTCAATATAATTTTATATTTATAACCGATATAGTTTATTTATCAAAAATGAAATGATCACATCGATCATTAGTCTATGACTAAATAATTGACTATTATAATAGTAATCAATTTTCGTTTTTTTTTTTTTTTTTTTTTTCTTATATTATTAACTTCCTTCGTTCAGAATCGTTTTACTGAAGAAATGATTTATCGTTTCTTTAAAATTAAATACACCCGTCAAGAGAATCCCACCCGACGTGCGAAGATCACCCTGACGAGCCAAGTATGTCCGGCTTTTTTACATTTTCAGTTCTCATTATTTATTTATTTTTTCAAAGATTATGGTACTGGTTCCGATTCACGATTTTTCAAACGTTTTTGGGTTTCAAAACCGGTTGAATTTCGGTTTGGTCCCGAATATACACGTACGTGTTAGGCAAGCTTTGACAGCAAAATAGTGAAAATATTTTCAAAAAAATAGTAATATATTATCGTTATTTTTTTTTTAAAACAATTAGTGCTCGAATAGAGTAATGAAAACAATTACTGGGGTAATACACGAAGTGTTATAATACTATTATGTAATTCCCTCCAAAACACTCGGTTGTGTGCGCTCGAACAACATAATTCGTGTAAACGTGTAAACAACATATTTATGTGTTCTATGATATCTACGCGCGCAGGCAAGTTGTAAACTCTTTGGTTAATACGAATGTGTTTGCGTATCAGGAAGTTATAACAATATTATTTTGTTATTAATGGCGCAACTTATTCCCAAAGTTCAGCGTCTTATTCGATAACTTAATATTATATAACGCGACTTTGAATAATTCGCAAACTCGTATTATATATCGAATGAATACGTTGCGATTGAATAATAATATATTAATTAAAAAGGTTTTTCTACGACATTAATATTTTAATTGCCCAATTCCGATTGTTAGTAATAATTATTATAATAATATTGTAAGTGCATAATGGGTAAAAATCAATTTTCATCACGTCATATACAAATAATTATAAACGGATGGACAATAATGGGTTTTGACGAACGTCACTTTTTTTGATTTTCATCGCGTCATTAAAATATTATCTATTGTGTCCTAAACAATATCGTTCTCACGTGTATTTTTAAAACACGTACACGAATAATGCTAACAATGGAAAACTCGAAAAATTTCATTCAATCCTTATTTACGTCGATTAATTATGTTTAAAAAAGTAATATTGTTTTAAAATACATTTTACGAGTGATTAAATGCGATATAATAACGTATTAAACACATTCTTTCGCACCTTTGTGATTTTTTTTTTTTTTTAATTTCATTTGCATATGTTATATTTACATAGTATTTGTATGAAAATGGAGCATTAGCTTAACCGAGGGCTCACAGACGTGAGGGGCCCAAGGAAATTCGGGGCCCTTGTGATTTATTTTTATTATGTTAATTATCAGGACCAATATTATTTTAATTATACAAATAATAATATTAATACACTTAAATTTGTGTGTAAAAATATTTTCTCGAGAAAAATAAGATACTCTTAAGTTATTATTATGAATATAGCGTTCAAATTAAATTTTTAGTCTTTTTTACCATTTATTCGTACACGGAATAAAAATTAGAAGTAAAAAAAATAATATTCTACAGTCTATTTATTTATTTACTATCGTAATATGATTTTTCTATGATAAATTAAACGAAAACAATTATTTACAATCCGTTTCTTTAATTTCATATTGAGTGATTTACATTATATAAAACAAATGTAATTAAGTTAATTTTAAAATATTTACTAGACAATAAGGGATTTTTATTTCATAATAATTTAGGAATCAAAAACGTTTTATAAATTTTGAGTGGAGCAATGTAGCTTATGTTTTTACAATGATGTTTTTTTCTTCTTTTATGTATACACCTTTTTTTTTTTTTAGAAATACTTGACAAAAATATTTGATGAAATTGGGTGACAAAATTAACAAAAATATATTCGCAATATCTGTGGAGTTATTATTAATAAAAAATATATATTTTGAATTTATTTAACACTTACGTCAAATAAATGAAAATAATATTAAGATATTGTAAATACAGGTGCATACAAATAATTAAAATGCACCAATGGAATCTTAGTGATCTATAAATAAAAATTATTTATCAATTTTTTTTTTTTGTATGCGAAGAAAAGAAAAAGAGAGTTGTAAGCCAAATAGTTCCAGAATTTAAATTATATCAAATACACAAGTCAAATTAAAAAATTAACAGACGCTAAATAAACTTGGCAACGTTGCGTTACAAATCGTCTACAATCGTGTCATTTTATGGCATGATTAATAAATCTTTTGTCGTTCCGTAACGTCCTCCGCAATCGTGATACGAAAAAGGTAAACCGTCCAGAATCGTTGTAATAAACACGATTTTAAATTTTATTGCACGTTTCATTGTTGTAAAACCGTTAGCCAAAAACAAAGTAATATATTATTAGTCGAGCGCAATATGTGAAAATCGTCTCACGTTATTTTACAACCCTATCTAAGTATAATACAAGTATATTTTTTTTTTTTTTTTAGGGGAGTGAAAGTCACCTACACCTCGTAATGTCTTCAGGGAAAACCCAGGATTTCCTTTTGGGGTTGGTTTTTACTTTTGAATCCGAGTAAGTATAACTTACACGATATTGTCGTGATAACAACAATATTAATTAGAAGTACAAAATATTGCAACGCGTTAATTGATAATTATTATTTTACTGTGAAACATTATAATTGATGAGGCAACGCATTTTTTTAAAATCAACACGTGTTTAAACTTGTATAATTTTCATAAAACAATTATATTATTTACAGTTAACAGAGTAAAAAAATAATAATAATGTACACGAATTTCGATAATTGAATTAAACCGAATATATTCGTCAAACTAGCAGTTTATTTTTTGTTTTTATTTCAATAAAAGTTGTTTATCTGATTGATGGTGAGCAAATATTACTAGAAAAAATATTTACTTATTTATTTTTGTATTATTTAATTCGTACAGTGACTTTGAGAAATGAAGAAGTTTGTAACGAATATTTTGGTCATTTATTTCAATAATTTCTCAAAAAATTCGTTTTCGAAAACATGAATTTTTCTTTGAAAACACCAGTGACTTGGTGGAAATCATCACTATAAGGTGTTCTCCTCGCATAATTTTGGTAATTTTATTTCGTAAATAGAATTAAGTAAAAACTAAAAAAAAAAAAAGCCAGTCAATTTGGGAGCGATTTGAACCCCCAAAACCACCTCTTGGGCACACTAAATACGTATATATTTATAACAAACGAAACAAACGAGATGCTTCGGTAATTATTTATTTTATCGTTAATTACAATAATAATAATAATAACCCCAAACGCGCGACGCACCGCTGATGGGCTTCTCGAAAAGAACCTCCGCCCCCCCTCCCCCCAATGATAGCGCGTCGTCGCAAGTGGTGTTTGTTGAACGCGAACGCGTGGAGAACGAAAATCAATAGAAAAAAAACGCGCGGGCGCGCACAATTAATCCGATGATTCACGCGTACTTAAACATATTATGCAATAATTATTACGGGCGATACACACGCGTATAATAAACGTGCCGCCCTGTTTAATATTGTTATGGTACGTTATGCAAATGAGGGTCGTCGAGACTTGAGTCAACAACTGCCCTCGTGGGGGGGGGTTGAGAACGAGAGTATTGTAATTTTAAATTCTTCGTAATATTTTATTTGCAAAATTAGTCTGTATGGAATCGTTAATACGTTTCAGAGCCCCCCCCCTCCCATCCCCCCGATACACGCGAGACTAATTTTCAAACGTCGCGACCATCATCAATCCATCTCCGGGTCGTATACTCGTAATAGTCCTCGAGTGATGTTGTGAAACATATATACGTATATATTACATAATAATGTAAACCGCTCTGGGAAAAAATACATTTATGTATAAGATCGTTTTTAAAATACGAGCGCGAACGAAATCGATTGACTTCGCCGGATTTCGTAGGCTTTTTTCATTTTTATTTATTTTTTTTTTTTTTCGACTTCACTTATACTGTATACTTATAGCCAACGCGTCGTCCCAGACAAACAATATAATATATTATTCTCATTGCATTATATTATATACTTGCCAATCAGTGTTGCAAGATCAAAATTTGAGAATTCCTCAACAAAATCAAAAAAAAAAAAAAAAAAGTTTCGAAAATTCTCCAAACCTTATCATCGAAAAAATCCCCAAAATCACAAAATAATATCCAAAATTCTCCAAAAAAATTTTAATTACTTTTATTTTAGTGACGTTTACACAGAGTAGCTAATACTACTAGGTATTCAATCACATTAACTAAAAATTTGGGTTTCGGTAAAAGGAAAATTTGATTTGCTACAATGAATGCATTATAAAATTCTTTTATTTAAACTGTATAATAATACGTTTAACAAAACATTAATACATCTTCAACAGTGTTGAAAAAAAAAACGTTACTATTAATATCATAATAATATTTTATGTAAGACTATGCTCTGTGACTGAATAGTGAATATTGATAGAGAAAAAAAACAAGATTATTGATAATGCAAAATTCTTAACTATGGTCACGTTTGACTATTCTGTGATACGACAAAATTTAAAGTTAATCGAAAGGATGATAAGAATTTGTTTTCGGTCGAAAATAATTTGGAAAAATTTTTCTCCACTTTTCCCCAAACCCAATATTATCGCCAAATTTTAATGATTTTCAAAAGTTTTTCTCCAAATCTCCAAAATGTTGAAAATTCTCCAAATTTGGAGGGAAATCCCCAAATCTGGCAACACTGACCGCAATCGCTCATCTTATACTACGGTAACCATTAATCACACGTTATAATAATATTTAACTTAATGTCGAAATAAAAACAAAAAAAAAAAAATGTCAGGACATAATTCGCACTACGGGTATTTCCCGTTCCTCTGGTTCGGGGATATTCTCTCCGCAGTGGGCGTGTCGAATTTAAGGGGGAATCGTTTCTTCGACAAAAGAATTTTGAGCGGAGCTTCAAATGCGTATTAAAGCATTAATCCCTGACGTCTATTGGTGAAAACAATCAATTAGGTCGTGTTTTGAAATTTTAAACTCATATAATTGAAAATTGACCCCACTGATTTTAATAAAAAAACGAACATAAATTGATCTATACACTAGTAAGTATTTCTGTATGAGCTTCCAGTACTACTAATTTCGGAGTTATAACTTAAATTACTAAAAAGTGTGTTCTTGGTGAGCGTATTAAAATTTAAAGAAACGATAAATAATTTCTTTAATAAAACGATTCTAAACGAGGGAAGTTAATAACATAAAAAATAAATGAGAACAAAAATGTTCAACATTTTCTTGCGCCAAAATCTATTATTTTCTATCTATGTTTACATTTTCCATATAGTTAGAATCAAAAAATGATGGTTTCCGAGTCGTTTTTGTAAAATTTTGGGTAGTTTTTTCATAAAAAAAAAAAAAAGAATCGAAGAATTGAGAAATTCAAAAAATTACCTCTCTAAAGTACCATCTAAAGGCAAATCCGGTTTCAAAAAGTTACTAATCGGAACTTTTGGACAAGTATTTTCATACGAAAAGTTGCACACGGAAAAAAATAAAATAAATACACATCATTGTAAAAACACTAGCTTCTTCACTTCGTTCAGAATTTAAAAAAAAAAAAATAAAAATAAGGACGCAATAAATTTTCCGTAAAACAATAACGGGGCGACTATAGACTCTCGTATTATACGTAGACGTGGACGACGCAGTCGTATAAAATAGGCACTTAAAGCGAACCGTAAACCATGTTATATATTATATGCCAATGCGTGTTTTTTTTTTTTTGGTTTTTTATTATTTTATAAATAACACATTTGTCGCGTCATAAAATATCGCAGTGATAAAACGACGGCTCTCGTCGGCAGTATTTACACGAGAGTTCCGTCGCGAAATAAAAACACGCGATCGTCTTTATGTTTACTTAAATCATTGCACAAGGGCCCCCCCACTCATCAAATTCTTATATGGAGCCCATAGTTATTACTTAACTATCACCCGCTCCCCCCATTTTTTGGAACTCGCATAAGGATAATGCATTTGAGGAGAGAGGTATAAATCAGACAAATACGCGTTTAGATCTATTTGTCTCCTTCCCCAAAATGTTTACCCTTATATTGTCCTAATGACCTAATGTATTTCAGCAACTTTTTATTGGATTTTGTAAAAACATGCAAATGCAGAAATTTTGAAGTCCAACTGATATGTTTCGCTTTTTTATAGGTCTGAAGTAAATAATAATACCGTAAAATAAGGGGCGCCCACAGATTTCATTCGCACTACTAAAGAGTGTTATTATTTCCCCGCGGTTAATTTATATCAGAAACCTAATGGACATAAAAAATATTAGACAAATACTTAAGGTCAGCAGCATTTTAATTGAAAATTTTATTACGTTACACTTTAGTAAGTATGCTATTTTCGTAATTTTCTATTACAGTAGAACATGGATATTGTTGTTTTTACGAGGTAGTTATGACACGTTTTTCCTTATTTCGTGGCATCAATGGTACAGGTCAACATATCTCTATTGATTTCCAAATATATTTTATGGTAACGTCAAATTTTAGATATTATTATTTATAATTTATATTATAAAATGGATTGCGCTTAAAGTAATCGATTTTTTACTGAATGATATGTAATTAATGGAAAATTTCAAAAATAACAAAAAACGTAAGTCAAATAAAAAATAATAGCCGTACATTATTTTTTAAGAAACTTTAAACAGATTCGACTATATTGGAAGTACAGTGAAAAATTTAAAATCTATTATTTAAAATCGGAAATCACATCAATACGATAAATTTATTAGTAAAATAAATGTGTTAAAATAAATTAATTCTCGCAATTATAATAAAAGACATTAAAAAATATTGACAACACAAATGGTTCAAAGTGTGAGGAGGGGTAGTGTGTGAGGGATAACTGAGTATAAAAAAAAAAAAAAAACAAAATAAACGAGACTCGACCTAAATTAACACCGTTTACATTAGTCTGTCCCTATGTGTTTATTGGCGATTTTCAGCAAGTCAACGAGGTAGTAAAAGTAAAACCTGAAAAAAAAAAAGCAAAAAGTAAATAAAAGTCGATTTCGACTATTTCGTAAACAATCTTTAAATGCTTATCCATTTTAGTGACAAACATACACACTCGATATAAAGAAAAATCGTGTAAGACCCGTCGCGGCCAAGTGTCGGATTTCGACGTATTGTATGATAAAATAAATATTAATAAAATAAGAAGGAGACGAGTGATGGAAAGTAATACGTTTTAATAATACAATCGGTATGAAACATTGCTATAATAGGCGGCACAGCGTAACGTTATTGTGTATTATTTATATAAGTACAGCGAGTCTCCAGAGGATTCGTGAGGTTTTGAGAGGCGTAGGGGGTGGGGGAATGCGGATTCCAGCAGCCAATAATTTTAAATTAGTGAAATCTTGGCGGCAGGATACTCCTCACCGTTTTATCAACCGTTGAAAACACATAAAAAAAATTGATTTTTTTTTTTTTCTACGCATTCCATGCGGAATTTCTCGCCAATAATCGATCGGTCCACCCAAAACAAAATATACGCGGTTACAGCGTTCCGCCGAGTCGTCTCCCCGGACTCTTTCACGACAAAATTAATTAATATTATTTTTCTGATCGAATTTCGACAACTCGGTGATACCAGTACTCATAATAATTACGTTATTTATATATAAATTTGATTATTGTGCCACGAATAAATTGGAATTGGGCATCGATCATTCTGTTATTAAATAATATTGTTAAACATTTATTGACAATAATTGTTATTTTATTTATATGAACTGAAGATCCACTCCCGAAATGATTAATCGTTTCATAAAAAAATTCAACACACCCGCCAAGAATATTCCCTCCGAGATGCGAACAATACCCATGGTGTGAAATATGTTTTGTTCGTCTCAAAATTACCCTCGAAGAATTTCAAAAAACCATTAAATTTCCTTATCGTTTCAGGTTTTATCTAAATCAAACAACTTTCACAGTGTAAATACTTTTGAATGTTGTTGTAACACAAGTTTTTAAAATTCTGTGTACATTTTATGTGTATAAGAACGTCTTTTGTTCTGAAATTTTCGTTAGGCGAACCGAAATACTTGTAGAGAAATACTTGTACACGTTTGGAATTTTACAAACGATAAAACAGAATATTAAGAACAAAACGCATAACACCTATACAGAGATTATATCACGGATGGGCGTGTTTGAACGCCGGAAGGGGTTGAAAAATCGACATTTATACCGAAATTCTCGTTGTTTCTCGCGTCTGATTTGTGTAATTAAACCCGAAAACGTTTTCGACCCTTTTGGCCGGTTAACGCACACCGTCTCCCCGTGACGACGAATGTATTTTTATACACATATATACACGAGACTGTAGTGCGTTCAATTATTCGAATGAATCACACGCGCCGCGTATCGCCCGCCGCCGCCGCCGCCGCTGCTTTTAGGTTTGGCCAAGCGCGTGCAAACGTTTCGGATGAAAAACGACGACGACGCGACGGCCCCGTATATTTAATGTATGCATTTTGTAACAGTAAATTTTATTTTATTGTCACGTGCGCGTTGCGTTTTTAGGTTTTATTTTTCAATTATTCGCAGTACCCGTGCCATTAAAATAATTACCGATTGACCGGATATGGACGTTTTCCCGACACACCGATTTATATTTATCGGTTCGAATGGTTTTATTGTCGAAATGCATAAAATTTATATTTCAAAAAAAAAAAAATACATTCAAATTTAAATATCCTTTATATCACGGGGGCAGGCCCGGCGAGAGGGTGGAGCAGCCGGGGGTGTAGCCGTGGGACCCGACAAAAAACCAATCCCTATTGTGTTTTGTCTAATCGTTACTTTAATAGCAAAATTATTTTTGATTTATAAATATTCATAATTTCACTTTAATATTGAAAATTAAATGTTGGACATAGGTAGGTATTAATTTTGCAAACAAACTTCACAAAATCAATCTGTTGTTTTCGACGAGTAAAATATTAGTTATTTTTAATATTTTGAGAGTATAGACAATGCCAAAAGTCTACGTAGATTATTATTATATTTTTGTATTGATAATAATATTTTATAATCACTTTGTTCCGTGTTATATGATTTTAGATTCAGAATGAAGTGAAGAAGCTAGTGTTTTTACAATGATGTTTATTTTTTTTTTTTGTTCTGTGTACAACTTTTCGTATAGAAATACTTGTCCAAAAGTTTCGATCAATAATTTTTTGTAACCGGATTTGTCTCTAGATTGTACTTTAAAGAGGTCATTTTTTGAATTTCTCAATTCTTCAATTTTTTTTTTTTGGAAAAAACTACCCAAAATTTGACAAAAACGACACGGAAACCATAATTTTTTGATCCGAATTTTATGAAAATTTAAACATAGACAGAAAATCCTATAAAAAAGATTTTGGCGCAAGAGAATGTTGAAAATGTGAAAAAAATTTGGACATTTTTCGAACATTTTTTTTTTTCTTATATTATTAACTTCCTTCGTTCAGAATCGTTTTACTGAAGAAATGATTTATCGTTCCTTTAAAATTTAATACGACCGTCAAGAGAATACCACCCGTCGTGCGAAGTACACCCATCGTGCGAAGTATGTCCGGCTTGTTATATTTACATTTACAA